>BMAO01002874.1:0-217933 GCA_019973975.1 Trichonephila clavata | reverse complement strand
TTTATTCTATTTATTCCAGAAAACCCCTAGCGGAGGGACTGTGTGCATCATGCGCGTGCATATTTCATCTTCTCTCACAAAATTCGGCAGGTCTGTACAGCGTGCCGTTCAGTCACACTGACTTTTTTCTCGTGGAGTGTTTGCGTGCGTTCGTCGAAAAAAGAAAAAGTGTGAAAACACTGATCAGCGAATCTGTATCAAGTTTTGCTTTAAGCTCGGTAAAACGGGTACCGAAACCTACGAGATGATGAAAACAGCATTTGGAGATGAGTTGTGCTCGGGTTTTCGAGTGGTTCCGACGATTCAAGGAGGGTCGTCAATCAGTGAACAGTGATCCCCGTTCTGGACGCCCATCCACCTCTCGCATTGAGGACAAGATTGCACAAGTGAAGGCTGTGGTGCACTCTGATAGTCGTTTAACAGTCCGAGAAATTGCACAGGAGTGTCACATTTCCGTAGGATCATGTGATGAAATTTTGAGAAGGACTTGAACATGCGCCGAGTGTCTGCAAAGTTTGTGCCGCGTCTCCTCACTGAGGATAAGCAATTCCAACGACTGGCAACATCTCCTGATTTTTTCCTCTTTCCCAAGATCAAGAACACCGGTTTCAGGACATTGAAACCATAAAACAGAATTCGACACAGCAGCTTCAGGCCATCCCAAAGTCTGAGTTCCAGAAATGTTTCGAGGACTGGAAACATCGTTGGGCCAAGTGTGTTACTGCCAATGGAGCATATTTCGAAGGAGATTGACTCAAAACCTGTTTATGTATGTATGTTTTTGCATAATAAATTCAGTCTCGATACTTTTGAACAGCCCTCGTATATATATAAAGGAGAAAAGAGACTCACTCATTCAGCACGATATCTCCTTAACTATTAAACCCACAGACTTGAAATTTGGTAGTCACATTCCTTTCATGAAGTAGAGATCAGCTAAGAAGGGATTTTGCGAAAATCGACCCTCAAGGGGCACTATAGATAAATATTCCCTTTTTTAAACTAGTTGGCGAACATACTTGAAATTTGGTAGGCACGTTCCTTTCATGAAGTAGAGATCAGCTAAGAAGGGATTTTGCGAAAATCGACCCTCAAGGGGCACTATAGATAAATATTCCCTTTTTAAACTAGTAGGCGTACATACTCGAAACTTCGTAGGCACGTTCCTTTCATGAAGTAGAGATCAGCTAAGAAGGGATTTTGCGAAAATCGACCCTCAAGGGGCACTATAGATAAATATTCCCTTTTTTTAAACTAGTAGACGGACATACTTGAAATTCGGTTAGGCACGTTCCTTTCGTAGAGTAGAGATCAGCTAAGAACGGGGTTTGCAAAAATCAACCCCCTAGGGTGATCGTGAGGGGTTAGGGGGTGTTATAGATTAAAATAATTCCTGTTTTGGAATTATCAGATCCACATACTTTAAATTTGTTGAGCATGTTTATTTTGTTGAATAGATATCATTAAGAATGGATTTTATGGTAATCGACTCTTTTGGGGGAGCGGGGAGTTCCTGGGACGAAAAGATAAAAAATTCTTGTTTTCTAACTACTAGACCTACAGCAATGAAATTAATTTAGTAGGCATGTTTCTCTTGTTGAATCGAAATCCACTAAGAATGGATCTTTCGAAAATCAACTCTCAAAGGGGGTTATGGGATTTAATGATAAAAAAAAAATTTCGTTACTTGAACTATTAGGTTTTGACTCTAAATTTGGCGAAAATGTTTATTTTGTTGAGTAGAGATCTACTAAAAATGGGTTTCGTGCGTAAAAGATTATTGTATTTCAATTTTGAAATTATTATTCAGAAATCCTGTCCTTTTTTAATCAATAGATGAGAGTTTTTCCGATACAATCGAACGCTTAATGCTCTAGGACATAGATATCAATAATTTTTATATATCAAAACAGTATATATTCTTGGAACATCATGAAATATCCATCGAAGCGGGCGAGTAACGGTTAGTATACATATCTATCTCCTCAAACTTTTAAACATACTTGAAAAATTTATCATTAATTTTAAAACAAAAAAAATTCTTTCAAAGATATATCTCATTTTTTACATACTTTAAAGAAAAGTCAAGCCAAATCTGTACATCTTTCGAAAAGTCTCATTCTTAAAAATAGTATTACATTTTTGCGACAGAATTATATCTTTTTGCAAAATGAATAGAAAAGCGCAATCTTATTGATCTCATATTTTTGTATCTATTTGGAACAATTTTTCATGAAGTTACATTAGAAAAACTCTGTCATTCCCAATTTTTGCCCATCATAATATCACTGAGTGTGTGTAACACATTAAACAATAAAATTCCCTCAAGAAATGCGCAAAAAACATGAAATCTATGAATCTTAAATATATTCTTCTTTAATATGAAACCGAGGATGAAAAACTGGTGGTTGGTGGACTGTTGTACAGATGGTTTGACGATATTTTTATATATCACTACACTTAATCGATAGAATTGAATCTATTCAGACAGAATATCATTTCCATGGCAATTAAAAACCCCTGAAAAAGCTTTATTCTTTTACTACATCAATTACTGCTTTTCTACATCTTTATAAAGATTTCTTTTGGAGTTATCTGACAATAAAGAAAGTGTTTACTAACCAATGGAATTTGATATTGTTTAATAGCACGCTAAAAGCGTCAAATTGGTAAAAAAATAACAACTTTCATTATTCTAAAAATTCACGTGATAATGATGACACATGTGATTGATATTTTACTCCATCTAGCTTCCCCTTCAAACTTAATTTTCTCATAAGTTCAGGGTAGCCGATCTAGAGCCATCTCACTTCACCCTATCGACCAATGGCAAAGCAGTCATTCGACTCCATTTCAAGACTTACTTTCCCCAATCTGGACTCTGTCTACAAGCACCACTTAACCACTCCTCTTGCCATGTTCTATCAACCAATCCGGTAGCTTCCTATCAAGACTTCCACTTTTCTCAGGCACCAAAAAACTGTTTCTGATATGAGATGGAAATCGCTTTACGATCAAATTGCTAAGTGACGTCCAACGAACCGAACCATATGTCGAATTTACCTCTACTTAAATTTAGCATGTAGCAACAACCTCTATTAGTCCACCTTAAGGACTGGAAGAATTGTGATCTATTGGAAACTTGCTTCTCTATCCAAACAACTGCTTCTTTTTAAATCAGGGTCGTCACCAATCTTCAGAAATGCATGGACCCCTAAATGTACAATTTTATAAACCACTTATATGATTGACCACAAAAGGGTGGACCACAGTAACTAGTATATTGTCACTTGTTTACGATTCCATAGTACTGAAAAGGAATTTCACGAAAAACAAGAACAAACTAACAACGCGAAGCAATATCCACAAACTGAAGTACTATGCCACCAATTTACCAAAGGTTACCAACTCTCGCTTTCAAATATCGCAAAATATACCGGCAGAAGAAGCTAAAACATCACTAAACTCAAAATAAATTTTGCTAAAAGTAGTAGCTAAACTTTTTTTAAAAAATAGAATGCATATTTTATAATATTTTGTTTCTTGTTTTTAAACCTGAATCTTCATGAAAATATAAATAATATCCCAATTTTAAAGCGAATCCATCAAAACTTTTTCACGGACCACCTGTTGGCGACCATTGTTTTAAATAAGCATTTCTTAAACTAGAGGTCGTGTGACTTGTAGTTGGCGTCGCAAAAAATTATAGGATTTTTGATAAATCTTTTTACATAAAATAACTCTCCACCATTAAGGAATAATTTAACACATTGTATCTGAAACAAAACCAAGATGAGAACATAAATACAACGAACTGTTTGACTTAAATTACAATAAAAGATTTAATTAAATTGTTTTGCCCATATTACGCAATCCTTATGTTGGGGGGTGCACAAAATATTTGTACAAAAAATGGGGTCGCAGACCCAAAAGGTTTGCCACAACTCCTGTTTTAAATTAAGGAGAAATAAAATATAGTTTAAAAAACTAAAAAGCACGCTTTTATGGCTAATCGATCTGAAAAGTAAAAAATAATTGTTAATATAAGAATAAAATGATTAATGAAAAAATTAATGTCGTTGTGGTGTAAGGGTGGGGTTCTTTGTACTACATTTGTACACTAACTCTGCATTTCGGAACAGAACAAGTAAAAAATTACAACAATTAATATCTAACACTCACACATTTATCACAATGACATTAATTTTCTCGATGATCATTTTATTCTTATATTAAGAATTATTTTTTACTTTTTAGTTCAATTAGCTATAAAAGCCCCGTGTTTTTTAGGTTTTTTTAAACTATAATTTCTTTTTCATTCCTTAGTTTGATCTTCCATGACAGTGTGTTTTTTTAACTAAATTTATTCATTAATGAATTAATCTTTGTTTGTTGTATTTGTATTAAGCATGAACGTTTTCGCTTTTGGGGTTGTAAATTTTTTAGTCACCAAATCTGGAAATGGGATCTGGAATGAGTCACTAAATCTGGAAATGGGAAATCGTTAATCAGGACAATGAAATAAAAATATTAAATTATTGTATCGCCATAGGTCTTTGACAAGTGTGCAAAATTTCGAATTAATCTGACTTTTTAAAGTGGGTAAAAATATCGAGTTCAAAGTTTCCGTTACATACACAGGTGAAGCTAATAAAAGCGCGTTAAAAAAAAAAACGCATCGCCAAATAATTGCTAACACTTCTATATAAACAAGGAAAACACAGACGCCAAAATTAGGAAAACAAAATGGATACTGTGTAACACAACTTCAGTAACTAATAATGTATTCCACTTGCAATTCTAGAAGGACCACACAAGCGACATCGCTTCCAACCATTACGTATTTCTCCTGTCTTGACTGCTTTAGCGAGCACCTCATAACAAGTCAACAACTTCCGAGCACTCGATCAGAAACTGGGATCAATCCGCCGCAGAACGTGCATCAGTAGTCACTCTCTCTGCCTTAATCGGTCGATGCAGACCCCGGACAAATCCCCCAAACGATCCAGAAGGGGGTATTAAAGGCAGCAAGTCGGAGGCCCCCTAATCCTGGTGCTCCTGTGCAAAGGGATTAAAAGAGCCGCAAACAAGGATGTAATCTTCCGCTCCCCATCTTCTATTTCAAGCAGAAGGTCTTAACAGAAGATGGCATGGCAAAAGAATGTTGTTATGGTGGAAGAGTCTTTTTTTTTACCTTTTCGTTATTCTGTAGTTCCTTAAGAACAGAAGTGAACCATGTTACTGGAATCATAAAAATACCCATCTTTCTGAAAACCAGCATTCTAAGTAATATTTAAAATGGTGTGTATACACGCAAATGCTAGAAATGGTTTAGATCATAGGTTCTCAACGTAGGCGATAACGCCCCCTAGTGGGCGTTTCAGACTTTCAGGGGGGCGTTGAGATGGCACGGAGGGACTTGGGCAGATTAACCAAAAAAGACTAAAAAAACGCTGATTATGTACTAACAAAAGTAAATTTTAATACTGTTTTCCTTATTTTGATTGTATGTATTTAAGTCATTCCTATATCACATGTTTGAAAATTCACATATTTCGGTAATACGGGAAGTGGATGGAAAACTTAAAAGATTACATTACATTCAGACGTACATTAAATTGAATGATATAGTGCATTTTAATTTCTGCTGTAGTGCACGTGTTGTCTTTGTTAGTGAGCAATAGGAAACATGTTTCGTCCACTGCATTTCATTACGTATATTATCCAAGAAACATAATTAAATATGTTAACCAGGAATTAATGTGTGATTATTTAAAGGCTGAAACTGTCAATATATATTTATTTTGAAAGTAATAGTTTATTATGAATTATTTCGTATCCTCAAAACACCAGCCTGTCTTTACAACAGGTAATCGAAAAATCTTTTATTCCACTCTTTTAAATGAAGAAGAAATTCAGTAGTGTTTCAATTCCAACATTATCCTACCTCTGGCTAAAATATATAATATTACACATAGAAATATATTTGTGGCAATAGATATTTCAGATTCGCAAGTAAAAAAACTGGGACTTTAGAAAAAAAATTTAATTAAAAAAAAATATATTCTTTTAGTAATAGGATATTTTTTAAAACTTAACTCTTGTTTTCACCATGTATTATGTACACTCTTATTTCTCTAGAGTGGGAGGGAGCGGTATAGAAATATTCACTAGAAAAGGGGGCGGTGTCGAAAAAATTCACTAGAAAAGGGGGCGGTGTCGAAATATTCACTAGAAAAGGAGGCGATATCGAAATATTTATTAGAAAAGGGGGCGCCAGTTCAAAAAAGGTTGGGAATCTATGGTTTAGGTGAAATTTTTTGTGTATAATCGTAACTTCGTTTTAAAATTTTAGTTTGTCACGATGTAATGGGTCTATTCGGGCTCTTCTTACTAATAGTCCTCTTGGAAAAAAATGGGTCTTTAAAATTTATTCTATTGAAAGCATTCCTCCAAAGAAGAAGAGGTGATTAAGACTTGTATATAAAGATTAAACTTTCGATTTAAGAAAGAGAGACTGCTAACGGATAGCAGTAATTGATTAGCGTGAAGCAAGGCAGAACTTCGTGACCTATTTGATTCATATTAAGATTGACGATTTGATCAATTAAGCGTTAAATTTGGATTAGAACGAATTGAATTAGAAGGTGTATTGCTTAGACACAAGTGATCCAATTTGCTGTTAATCCTCATAGTATCTCGTCTACCCCGAGAATGCTTCATATATTTAGTAATTGGTGCATTTCTTAGTTTGAGTTGTTGAATTTGTGTCGTAATTGAGAATTGTTAATAAATAGAATTTGTATTGAGAGAATCAAATAGAGAAATTATTTAAATGAGTTTTAAAAGCAATATTTTTGTAGACTTTTTTTAAAATTATTGACTCCATACATCTCTATTGCACTATCTAAATCCTTCCCCTCAATAAAAATAAGCATCCAAGTTGATTGATTGATTAATTATTAACACACACTGAAGCTATACAAGATTTATAGTCGGAAGTATTCAATAAAACAAAACCAATCCCACACAGAGACTTGAATTTTTCATTTCTTTCTCAAGCTGAAAGTTAAAAATGGTATTAATAAAAAATTTTAAAAAATAATTTTAGTCTTTTTTTTTTTTTTTCTGTCTCGAGCGATCCTGGAATAATTAATTAAAAATAAATCAGACGAAAATTTTTCCGAGATTTTGCCAACCAAGTGAAGGGAAAAAAACTTTGATGCCTTTTTGAAAGATATCAACGTTTTTGCAGGAGATGAGGAAGCATAGAGAAAATGATAATGCAGCTAATAGGCATAAAGAAGACTGACTCAAGACATATCATTGATTTAATCTACAATTTTCTCCTCCAAATGCCACGGAATAGCGGGTTATACATTCAAATGAAAAAAAAAAATTTCAAAAGTTTATATAGATCAAACACAGGGGAAACTACCCATTTAAAATATGTCAAAAGGAGCGTGGTCATTTGTTTACATTTATATTTTTCATATATTAGGGCTATTTTATCAACAAACATATAAGTATTATACATTTTTAGGTTCAGAAAAATATGCACTAATTTTAAGAACTAAAATTGAAAAATAAATTTTTTAAAAGTATATGATGTCCTGGTTCCCTTAACGCTAACAGACAATGAAGGTTGTAATTAGGGATTACATTATCGGACTAAAAGTTCAACACCGGTATTCGGTATTTTCTAGGTCTTAATACCGGTTTTAATACCGGTAAATTTTATAAATTTAATATAAATTTAAATAATATAAATTTAAATAATATAAATTTAAATAAAAAAATTAATATATAATATAAATTTTAATAAAAAAATAAATATAAATTTTAGAAAAAGAAAGAAAACACGGGTGTTTCTTTGTTTTATTTTCCAGTTTTATTAGAAGGTGTAAGCATCAAAAAATAATGTGTAACTTATAACAGTACATAAGGAATCACAAAAAAATAAAGGAACATCTTGTTTATTTAAGGTATCCGAACACGTTCGGAGTACTTTTTAAAGAAATGGCATTCTAAAACATTATAAATGATCTTTTTAGGAATCAATACCAATAAATACTATTATTTAACTAATAATAATTTTAAAATAATATCTTCATTTTACAAAAATCACAATCATAAGTGAAATTTTAGCAATATTTTTGAAAAACTTCAAAGCAATTAGAGAAAAAAGCAATAAACTTATATCAGTAAAAGTATTACTAAAACAAATTAGCTGCGTTTATCAATAGAATGTACTAAAATTTCAATGTTTTATTAAAATTTAAAAATTTTAGAGTTGAGCGAATAAATATTAAAAGAAATGTGACATTCTTTACGAGACCATTATTTAAGTAACAGGCCATAACTCAAAAAATATTCAAACAATGAGAAATATTTTAGTACATTTTCTGGAAAATAATATAAATAACAATTTCAAAAAATTTTTACAGAAGTACATTCATAATATTTTGAGCCATCAGTTTCTCCATGTTAGATTTCGAACAATTTAAATGACCACATTCGGTGGATTAAAAACCCACTTTCGGTTCTTCTAATTTTATAAAACTGATTGTAACTTGGCCTCTAGGTAACGTAGAAACAAAACAAAATATGTTTTGTAAAGCCAAAAAATAGCTCTATTCAATATAATAAAAAACAACAAAGATGTGTTTTAACTGAATTTTATCATTTCAACGTGTTCGGATACCTTAAATTAAAAAGGAGAGTAGATTTCACTATTCAGTCTGTAGTCTTCATCATATAAATAAATAAACCAAACCGAAGCATTATCAACTTATTTTTTATGTTCTCTAAAGTTATCCTTATTCATTATTAAGGGTTATTATTTATGAGTATATATATAATAAATCTGAAAAAGTATTTTGAACCCTAATGTATGATATGCAAACACAATGTGAATAACAAACTCACTAATTTGAAAAATATCGAAATATTACGCACTTTCTTCACAACTACAACCTTGTTTTCACAGATACGATTATCCGACTACGAATACTGTACGTGTGCAGTATCACTCTGAGATGCAATAGGATAGTTTTGGTCCACCTCCTTGGAGGATTCACATATTTTATCACTTCTCTCGATTGTATGATGCAACATTATATTCAAGGTCTAAATAATTTCGCCCGTTGGGGAGCAAACGTGTACCATTTTGCTATGTTGGTGATCCCTAAACATATAGTGGAGGCAATTCAAAAAATTTGTAGTAAATACCGAAAAAACGCTATTTAAACTTGTGAATACCGGTATTACAAAATTGCACAAATGACTCAAAATACCGGTGTTTAGTATCCCGGTATTGCAATCCCTAGCTGTAATGTTTACAGACGATTGTAATAATCCACATATTCCAAATGTCTCAATTCGTGACTGTTAGAGAGCGCTAAACATTGTAAAGAATTAACAAGCAGATATGATCTGCTTGATCAAGAGAGGGTGTTCTTGCATGAAGAAACTGGCTTTTCTTTTGAGTGGTTAAAAGATGGAACCGGAGAAGGGCTGTACAAACGGGGGAAACAAGATGCCTGAGGAAGATGCATAAGATTCTATGCCATATGCATTTGTAAATAGTGTTGTGTGTTAACAAAATTAATAAACGGTTATTTCGGTATATAAAATTAATTTGTTTTCAATTAGAACTACATAGGATTGTAATAACATCAAACTGTGCAAAGCAAAGGAATATTCTGGAACAACCGAGAAATTTAAGAACACAGAAAAAAAAAATTTTTAATGTTGCCTTCTCTTAGATCTTCTACTTTATAGCAAATACTATACCTATAAGGTTTCTGAGATCACAGTGGAGGAAACAAGTTTGGCTACAATTGGCTAAGCTTTTACACGTGATCTAAAACCAACTCAATCTGTCCGTGAAATCCCATTAGTAATTTTTCTGTAAACTGATTTTGATATATAGAAAAATTAGAATTTGAACTTGAGTGGATAAATAAAAAGTATTTTATTAACGATTGAAAATATGAACAAGATATATATATATATAAATAAACAAATATTGGGAGAGATCGAACTAATAGTAGGAATTGAAAACGAATCCATTGGGAAATCATGACATAGTAAAAACAACAGAGAATTTAATAAATTGTCCCAAATGTATGTGTAAGATAAATGATCCATCACAATCGCCAACTAATAGCTCAAAGTGTGACATTAATTAACCTAAATCATCACTAATGCAACATAGTTACCATAACTAATACAACAGTCATCATAATATTAACCTCGTTAATCGTTCAATTATTATTACTACATCCACATCATTTTCCCCTTGTCGTTATCTCCAATACTATGAAGCTTACACCTCAGTTAAAAGCCCACGCAGGACCTACAAAACCGAGATCGATTGAACACTAGAAATTACTCTCCCACAATCTAACCGAAGTGGGTTTCAAGGTAATGAAATTTTCTTCTCTCTTCTTCTCTTGGGAAATCAGAGGAAGAAGTCAAACAAGGAGCCTGGCAAACATCAAAGTAAAGGGGATACAAGAATCATTAGCGATTCGGTATTAGTTCCTAAGTTTCGATAAAAGTTTCAATGGGCAATAATAGTTTATGTATAGCTCATAATCATTCGAAGCATTTTCTTGGAAATGTACAACAATTAAGTAAGGGAAAAAATAGGCAAGTTATCAAAAGTACTGTATAGTGTGTTAAAACCGGCCTGGGCAAGGTCAACTCAACCTTTCATCCCTTCGGTGGATCGAAAAATGAGTACCAAGCTTGCTTGGGAACTAAACACTGGAGGTGTCACGTCAGACAGATCACCTGACCGAAACATCAGCTTAGGCACCTCAGTGTACAAGGTCATAAAAACTGACATGGTCACAATAGGCCTTGGCCTAGATGACGACCATAGGTGACTTGGCCAAAGAATAACGTGCCATGACGTCGCACTATGAAGCAACTTAAGGGTTATTGACGACAGATCTCGTAATTTTGAACCATGGTCAAGTGACGAGGACAACATCTCGGCTGGAACACCCCCCCCCTCCTCTTCTCTCTCCAAACCACCACACTATACCAAATAAAGGTATTTGAGCCATGACAGATAAAACGAGCATCAGCTCTTCTACAACAGAACAGGTCAGGACTCGGAATCCACAACGATGGCCACGAGTTCGACACAATGATCCCTAGGTTACCGCGGAAACTGGATTTTTGTACGAGCTGCTCATTAAGATTTGATTTTTTCGTAAATATGGTTAATAAATCATCTGATTATTTAAGCCTATGTTTTCGTGAGTATTACATTTCGCACACATCCAAATGACAGAACATTCATCCTGCTTACTTGATCACTTGGTAAGTGACTTATGGCTATTTTTTTAAGCTAAAATTTACATTTTTCACGTTTACATTCCAAAGATAAGATTGACGAAGCTGCAAAAGTATATTTTTCTTCGATCCAAATAGTTTGAAGTATAAACAATATTTAAATAAATTATAGTTTGAAAAAAACTAAAAAACACGCTTTTATACTGAATCGAACTAAAAAGTAAAAAAATAATTCTTAATAAAGAATAAAATGATAAACGAGAAAATGAATGTCATTGGGGTAAAAGCGTGGGGTGCTTTGTACTACATTTTTACACTAATTCAGCTTTTCGGAATAGAAGTTAGAAATTATAACAATTGATACATTTATAGAACACCACACGCTTTTACCCCAATGACATTCATTTTCTCGTTAATCATTTTATTCTTTATTAAGAATTATTTTTTTACTTTTTAGTTCGATTCAGTATAAAAGCGTGTTTTTTAGTTTTTTTTTCAAACTATAATTTATTTTTCATTTTTTATTTCGAACTACAATAAAAGCGTGTTTTTTAGTTTTTTAAACTATCATTTATTCATTGTTGAATTTATCCTTGCGTTTGCTATTTGAAGCTGGAATTACGTGGCTGTGGAATTAGTCTTGCTCTTCAATGGATATTAATTAACGGGTCTGAAGTGTATTTATTCTCTCCGTTTACGAGGCCTCGCATCGTTATATTAGATTCCGTCTCTTTTGAACAGGTCAAACAAATAAAAGTGTGTAAAGAAGAAAAAGTTCGAATTACAAAAAATTTTAATGTATCATGTTTTTTTACGGATTAAATATTATAAAATTCCTCCTTTTTGTTTTCTTTTTTCCCATTTTCAAGCATTGTCATCCACTTCCGAGCTATAGTCCGAATTTCAAGTCTCTAGCTCCTCGGAAAGTCACACAGTTTAAAATCAATTACAAAATTCCAAGCGAATTATTAAAAACATGGTAATATTAAGTATCAATCGTTTTTTCACCTTTTAAACGTGTTCCTTTCATGTTAATTCGTATCATCATTTTTAAGCGTATTGCTTCATAAAAATAAAAAATATTTAGCAATTTTTTAGAACGCAAATTATTTTTTTCACATGCTCCAGCCTTTTTTTTTTTTTTTTCATTTTCAGAAAATGTTTATATTATGGTTAGAAATTGCTAACACACACCCACCCTCCACTTTCTCAGATTAGAACACTTCTTTTGTTCGTTTATTTCTTTTAACCGCAAGTGTATTTTATACTTGCATATATAATTAGCGTTAAATTCAAAACACTTTAGGGTTACACCTTATTCTTTTAGTCGCCAAATTTAAAAATGATACATGCAATAAGTCGCCAAATCTGGACGTGATATATGGATTTGTCGTCAAATCTGATTATCCTTATTCCTGACGATCCTGAAAAGGAAATGGAACAAAATTATGAAATTATTGTATTGTCATCGGTCCTTGACAAGTGTGCGAAATTTCGAATGAATCCGATCTTTTTAATGGGTAAAAATCGAGTTCTAAGATTCCGTTACATGCAAGGGAAACTTATAAAGCGAGTTAAAAATATTCATCTACAGAAGTGCACTAATACTGGAAGGAATTACAACTTCTAACAATAAAGTCCGGTGAATAGTCCTGTAACATTAACGTATATGAAATATTAACAAAAGTTACCTTACTTTCCTTAGAAATAATCACATGTCACCTCCCATAACCACGCACCGCTGAGATCTGCTATACATGTCCTGGAAACTTTGCAAGAAGTTTTCGTTTGGGATGCAGTTCAAAAGACTCGTCACGTTTCGTTGGATGTCAGAAATATCGTCAAATCTCTTTTCTTTCAAAACGAGTTTGAGTCTTCGCAATAGGAAGGACTGAGATCTAGCGAGAATGGTGGATGTTCAATTTGCACCCTCCCCCTTTTTTGTGCCAGGAACTGCTTGACGATATTGGCTGTGTGAGGACAGGATAAAAAACCATGAACAAAAAACCATGTCTTGAACAAAAAACCATAAACCCTGTTGTGCGTACTGGGGTCGTACCCTGCGTAGATGTTTCATTAAACGGGTCCAATGTCAATGTACCTTGCAGCATTCATGGTCCAGATATCAAGCGCACAGTTAATCGACGATCTGTCGTGATTAATTTACTCACTTTCTTAATATTTTCGTCACTGACGGAGGCCGCCGGTCTATCGCTACTGGAGTTATCAGAAACACTTTCCCTGCCTTCTCGAAAACTTGCAAATTTTTCGTACACGCACTTCATGGACAGTGCTTGATTTTTATAAATACGTACCAGCATTGAATAGGTTTCTTGCCAAGCTTAAAACAAAACTTTAAATTGATCTTTTGTTCGTTCATTTTCCTGCTCTCAATTAAGAACCAGTACACTAAATAAACACTTTGTAAAACAAGTCTTACACGGAACAAAAACAAAGCTCATCTGAACAACGGAGGGGAAGCAGGGGGTCAACACCTGCTGCTTTGCGTATGCAGCGTCTTGTTTTTCCAGTGTTGCCAGATCGGCCTTTCTGACTTCATCCACCGAACTTTATTGTCAAGGGTTGTATTTTGAATATTTTTCAAATTTGGTAAGTTTAACTTTGAACATATGATTCCGTTTCGAAAATTTCAAAGTGATCTTCATATTAACACTAACAGAAAATATCAAGTACATATTAATAGCAAATATAATCCTTATCGTAAGCGTTGAGAAGCCTTTTGAGGGATTTTTTTATCTTCTCTCAGCAACTTATTTCCATAATTTTAAAAGAAATCGCTAATTTTTGCTGCTCTCTATGACCAGAATGCAAAGGATGCATTCGATTGCAGTTACGGTACCAGTGATCTTCTGATGTAAACTATTTTGTATAAATTTACATTTACTGAAATTTTTCTGATGCTGCTCCAGCAAATTTTTATGGTCTTATTTAAACCTCAGTAAGTATGTTATTAGAAGCCCGGTAGCTAAATGGTAAATGCATCGCACTTTCACACCACAGGGCCGAGGTTCAAACTCCGGGCTGGGAACGTTTGATTCAACATTTCGTCCCTTCAGTGGGTCGATAAATGAGTACCAAGCTTGGTTGGTAACTTAACACTGGGGATTTCGAGTCAGACTGACCACCTGACCGGAACATCTGCTCAAGAACCTCAGGGCCAAAGTCACGTTTCTGAGTTGGGCACTGTAGCCCTTGGCCCTCATTGGCTGTTGCACCACTAAGTTAAGTTATGTTATTTTCCTAACAATAAATATCATATTTACAGAAAAAATTTAGGTAATAAATTACTTAGTTAATGATAAATTTAGCAATAAAAGGAATCCTTTCAATAACCCTGACGAAATACGTATATGGTTCGACTGCTATAGATAGTAGATAAAAATTTGGAAAAAATCACATCATTAACTGAAGATTATACAACATTGAGAATTAAATTATAGCAAGGACAACCAGGAACATTTCAAGGTATGGGTTAATTCAGGGGTGGACAACTTGTTTGGTTCGTGGGTAACATTGTGGAAGCGGAGAATACCGGAGGGCCGCACCTTTTAAAAATGATTGCATCTATTGCAATTTAAGTGTGAACCCCGTTCACCGGTATACAAGCTTCATAACGAGCTGTCATACTGTTTATGAGGGTGTCAAATATTTGAGGCAACAAAGCCCATTATTCTGAAAGCACTACTTTTGACTCCTAAGAGGTCCTGGGAGGGTCTACACTAAGGAATGGCTTTCCCTAGACCATCCCAAATATGTTCAATAGGATTTAGATCCGGTAACCTCGAAGGTTAATACATATGTATAATATCCCCTCCCTAATTAAATTCATCGCCGCCCATCAGGTATAGTGGCTAGTGATGCTGACAGAGGTGCCGTAAAGCCTGGGTTCGAATCCCGGAGAAGGCATGGATGTTTGTGTTGTAGTCCTTCTTTCCTTTGTGATGTGTGCTTCACGCTTACTTCTATGTAAGCCCTCGTGTGATACTTTGAGGTGCACGGGGTTACAAATGTTCTCAATACAAAAATGTAATTCATTAGCAATGTAAGTTGTGTGTGTGTGTGGCGGCTCATTTTCGTCCATAAAAATACTGTCCGGGCCCATAGCACTCAGAGAAATCTCACATAAGCTTTCAGGATGTCATCCATGTAGCGTTGTGAGGTGACAGGACTCGCATCGAAAAGGTACAGGGGTGTACGACTGCCCAACATTATACCGCCACTCAAGAATTCCCTTGCCACGAAATCTGTCGGTTTTTGTTGCGTAGGAGGGATGAAAGCGAGTTCCACTTTTTCTCCTCAACGAGAATCACTTTGTCTGGTACATTTCGACTCATTACGGAAAAGAACATACTCCCATTCTTAGGGTGTCCAGCTCCACAGATATCCTGTCTTTCCTGTTGAATGCAGTCAAAGGGACACACAAGACTGGACGCTGGACAGAAAGTCTCTAGAAGACGGTTGTACAGCGTTTGCCTGGAGACTCTTCCTCCAGACACAGCAGTTAAGTCACGAGAAACCTGAGGAGCCATTATCCACCAACGTCGTCGTGCACTTAAAGCCAAATGGCGATCCTGTGCAGATATTGTTGCTCAATGGCGAACTTGACTGTCTTTTCTGGTGACAGCACCACTTGTTTGGAATCGATTCCACAGCCGGGAGACCACTTTCGGTCCATTAGCAACGATCGAGCCACCTTCGCTTGAGACGGGTCGGCTTCAAGCTTGCCAACACGGAATCATCTAAACGAATATGAGAAGTCATCCTCATTGCTAACTTGATAGTTGCAATGCAATATTCACAAAACTACAGGAAAAAAATCTCATATGCTTAAATTGTCTCAATACAGTAATTATGTAAAAACTAACGCTTAGCAACATCTTTTCCTGAACTGAAGGTTGATATTGTACTACCCGTTCTTCAAAATCTATTAAATACAAATTCTAAAAAAGCTTTTCTTTATGCAATTTACAATTATGACGAAAAACATGTTTGTGTTCTTAATTTTGGACATGAGTGCCGTTTAGTTACAACACTGATAAATCTCAAGCTTATGCAGTAATTCCAAGGTCATCATATTTGCCTCAATTTTTATATAGTAGCAACAAATTCAACCAGAGATTCCATGCCATTAGTTTCAAACTTCTGTTATACAGCGTAAGAGTCATCGCACAAATGGGTAGTACCTATTTTATATCCAAAAAGCAAAAAGAAAAATGTGAAGAGATAATATGAAAACCATCTTATAAATATACCAAAGCACCACTATCATGAGAAATAACCGCTCGTTTGGTTTGCTTCGAAATTACGTCGATTCACAAATAGTTCCAGAACGGAACGATTATGACCGTCATAAAGCAGGCAAACCTCCGAAAAAAAAGTAGCACCAGAGGATTCGTAATAAAATAACACATCATGACGATACTGCTCGTCTTGCCTTCATAAAAGCGATATCGTCCGCAGATAACATACGCGCATTTCCTGCATCCAATCACAGAACACTGTCTATTCCCGGAACACCCCCATAAATCACCGAGAGTGGAAAATCATAACCGTAACCGCTATCCATCATCCGCGCGGCGCTAAAAGCAGACGATCCTCGGAGATGCCAAACGATTCGCGTGGCATCTCGGGAAGGAAATGGAAGGCACTTTTGGAACATAATAGTCGGTCTCAACTAAAGGATACAAACAATTTACGTCCACCCTTCTATAGCACCGAGCGAGTATAATGAGATGGGAAGAGGAGGATTAAATTTATCGTCTGAGAGCACTTAAAGGAGGGCGGTGGGCCTTTGTTTCCGTCGGGGAATTCTAGAATCCACCATTCTAACCCTTTGGGGAGAAAAAGATAAAAGATGCCTTAAGTGCTGTTTGTAGGGATGGAAATATGTTTTGGGGTCGGGTGTCGAAATTGTAAAATGCTGAGTATGTCCTGGAACAATGAGTTCTTGGAAAGTAACTTTCAGAGGATATTGTTTAGCTTGCACATGTGTCCCGTCTTTGTTGAGAGGAGTACGTTATTTAACCTGAATACGAAAAGTTAAATTATAACATCGATGTCACAGAAATTTAGAGTACACATCTTTCCAAGCACGCTTTAAAAAAAACAAACTATTTGAGTACATTGAAATATTATCTTAAAAACAATATAAATCTATCCAATAAATTATAACAAAAGATTCATTTTATTATCGCGGTACTCCAGTGTAATTTCATGCCACTGAAGACTAGCTGTATAGAGGAAGCAGATGCACTTTAAATTTGCCAACCCTCAAGTGAGAGCACGAGTTATAATTACATCACACAATAAAGCTGCATGTGGGCTATTGGCGACGGATTTCGTAATTTCAGACCATGGTCAAATGACGATGACACCTGAGCTATGGCACACCTCTCTCCTAACTTCCACGTCACACCAACAAGAGGATTTTGAGCCTCACGTGACAGATTTCACGTCCTTCGTGGGTCTTCAGCGGTACCAGGCTCGAACTCATGACATGCCAACCACGAGACCGGGACCTTGACCACTAGGCTACCGCTACCATCTGTCACGGCTCAATGTCCTCTTATTAGCAAGGCGTGATATTTAGGATAGAACGATATCAACACAAGTGTCCTCTTCTTCACTCGACGGAGGTTCACCATTACGAGATCCGTTGCCCATAGCCCTCGTATTGCTTTATAATGCCACGTTAATATAACCCTCTCCCAACATAATTTCAACTCTTGTAAAGAAATGGGTTCCAAAAGAGAAGTTCTAACAGATAAATGATATTTTTCGAAAGTTTGAATTTTGAATTTGGTTCCAGTAAAGTTGTAACGGATCTATACGCGGCCTCCTATTAATAATCCTTTTGGGTATTCTTTGGGTCCAGCAAAATCTATCGATCTTCTCCTAAGAAGAAAGCGTGATATGCAAATTAAGTTTATTATATATAGTTCTTGTTAGCGAGTTAAGGGGGTTAGTGAGTTAGAAGTGAAGAGAATAGATAACAGAAGGGTAGAAGTTTAGTTAACTAGAGGTGACAAGAGAAATACAAGGTGAAGATTACCGAAAGGGTTAGAAAGCCCTTGTAAAAGATTAAAGATAGGAAGTTGTGATTAATAAATTAAAGTGATTAGAAGACTGCCTGATTCAGGTATTGTCATTTCCCTACTACGTTGATATGTCAAATATTAAAGTGGTTAAGCGGACATTAGTTATATATCTACGGTGTAAAGTTATTTTAAGGGGGAACTATTATTCTTCCAAAACTCGACTCTCGTCCCTTCCCTTTGTTGCCTAACTGGATCATCCTCTTGATAGTGTTGCATTGATTTGTGTTTGAGTCGGTTAAAGTGACAAATAAAATAATTGGGCTTTATCATGTCGAATAATCCTTCACTTCCTCCCACATCTTTCACTGGGTCACAGGGTAGAAGGGAAATAGGTTTGTTAGAAAGTTAAAGGCTAAAAACTTCTTCTTTTTTTTTACTTTTTGATTCTAGAAGCAGGAAAGATAGCAGGTCTATAAATTTCCGGAATTAGTCACGTGAGAATTTCTTACCACAGACAAGGAAGAAGAAAAAATCTAACGCAATCAATGAAATCATGGAGCTTTCTTCGTATGATAATGGCCAAGTTTATTTTGCCACATAAGTCTGGCCATAACAATCAGGGAATTGACCATGCTTAAAGAACGAAGACTGTGCTTGACAGGGAGGACAATAAGAGGAAAAAAGGGTTTAAAGGGTGCCTTTTTATTACAGAAAATGTATTTTTCCTTCGGTTGATGAACATTTTTAGGGGGGATAGCTCCTTTTTATATCTTGTTCATAAAGATAACAATTTTATTAATTAAAATGACAGTTTTATGGATAGTAATAAGTAAAATGGATTTTAAAAACACCTTTTCCTTTTATCGAAACTTTTTCGCTTTTAAAGAGATCAATTTCACATATTTGGATGAGCTTATTTACTGGGTACCAACAATTAGAGTGTATTTGTTTACATTGAGTGAGTGAATATTAACGTCCCACTGTTCAGCTACACGAGGACTTTTAGGGACGGTCCGCGTAATTTTGAACCATGGTCAAGTGACGCGGACGACACCTGAGCTGGCACCCCCTTCTCCTAACTACCACACCACACCAACGGGAGGACGTTTGAGCTCCCGACAGATTTAACGTGCATCGCTTCCCTACACAGCGGGTCTTCAGTGGTACTGGGATCGAACTCATGACACGCTAGCTACGATCCGATGCCTAGACCACTTGGCTACCGCGGCCACTTGTTTACATTGAAACCCGGTGGCTGAATGGTAGCGAATCGCGCTTATACGCCGCAGGTCTGAGGTTCAAACTTCGGGCTGGGCAAAGTCGACAGAGTACCAAGCTTGCTTAGTGATACGAGGCTCCAGCAACACAATATACGACCCCTTTTATTTCGTGATTTTTACACTTTTCTCTGTTGACCTGATGTCAACACATTCCTTAAAGTGGGGTGCGTCAAGACACCTTCGGGGTTGTTAGACCCATAAAGTATTTTAAGGATATTACTACGCGTTGAGTCTCCTCCAATTAGGCAAGTTAAAAAATCAGAAAGAAAGTTTCTGCGCATTGATATTGGTGCGTTTTGCGGAATTTATATGGAGCCGCACTCGGAAACCAGGTAGAATTTGAAGTTTTTTTCACCCTCCCCCCCTCCCCCCCCCCAATGTTGATGATTTTTTAGGTTCTAGACCAGAGGTTCCCAAACTTTAGAGTCTCATAGACCCCTTGCCATGTTTTCCGGTTAAAGGTAGACCCCTGCTTAATTAATATTGAATGTTTGCAAATTTATCAACTTAAATGCCTTTTTGACAGCTGGTACTACTTTTCTTACTTTAAAAAAATTGAATTTCTAACTCTAATGAAGTATAGTGTTTAAAATTTAAAAAGCACATGTTAATTAATAAAATTAAAAGTTAATTAATAAAAAATGTTAAATTAACTAACTAAATGGCAAAGCAATTATTTTAATGTAAAAGATGAATTTCTAACCTTAAATCTGGTTTAACCTTAAATCTCCTCATTTTAGGATTGTCCAGTTTGTTTTTTCTTTCTTTATTATTATTTTGTTTGTTTTAGAGATTGGCAACCTCGCTGAAACTCCTCCACACAAACTTATCCATACTAAAAATGAAAAACTTCCTCACGATATTCATAAGTCAGGACAAATAATAGGTTTGACTTTTTAAAGTCAAGATTGCTGGCATCCGTTTCTAAACTTTAAGGTCTTCATTAGTGCTTATTACGACCAGTTCCTATTTTAATGTGACATTTTTTCAATATGACTATATGAATTCATTGCTTACTGTGGTACTGCTATAGTTAAAGCCTTTTCAAACCTGGTTTCAAAATCTGAATAAAAGGCATTTAAATGTTAAACGTAGGTCAAAACGTTCTGACGGATTGTCTGTATCAAATTTAGAAAAAAAAAATTCTGGATCTCCAGTATTATACTTTTTTAGCTTAACTCAAGAAAGAAAAGCTGAACTGGTTCTTGTTTTAATAAAATTTATGCTGTCACCTTGTAAATGCAAATTAACCTCGTTATAAATTTAGTAAATAAATCTGTTAAATAAGTAAAACTTGGTTTCCACTTGATTATAAATTTTCTTTTAAAATTAAAGTCACGATATAGTTTAATGAAAGCCACTATCATAGACCCCCCAAAATAATTTTTGGCTTACGTAGACCCCTTGGAGGTTGCCATAGATCCCCTGAGGGTCTATATAGACCACTTTGGGAATCACTGTTCTAGACGAAGGGGCTCGCTAGCGACCCTTGGTTGAATCTGATTAGTCTCTCCGTCTTTCGGATAAGTGGTTATTTTCTGTATTTACTTAGCATCAACCTTAATTGTTTAATATATTAAATTTCGTATTTTCATTTTATGATTCAGTGAATTCTTAAATTATTAATAATGCGGAAGAGATTACTCAAGGAGTAATCTTAAATAAGCATGATGCGAATTTACGAATCATGTTAATAATTAAAATAACGTCGCATCACTTAGGAACCAAACACTGGGGTTTCGAGTCAGATTGATCACCTAACCGAAACACCTGTTCATGCACCCCAGTGCCCAAAATTCTGAAAACTAAGAATGGAACAGTAGGCCTTTGACCCTCAAGAGCTGGGTTTTTTTTTTCCCACCAAGATTCTTTTAAAACAACAAAACAGGCTACAGAATTTAATAATTTTTGTCAACAAGGATGATATTGAAAATTATGTCTCATTTCCACACAACGCGATATAAATTTTATTTTACCTATAACACTCTTCCTTATTTCTTAAGATGAAATAATGACTCGATTAGATTCAGGACCGAACTCACAAAACCACACACACAACAATGAAATTCGCATTCTTAACTATTACTTTATCAGTACTCAACAATTTTAAAATTTAGCATATATCACTAGTTTTCTAGGTCTTTTTCCTTAATTTACCTCTTAGTCGTGACTTTTTAGTGAATTTAATTTATTTTCACCAAAAGGAGGTGAAGTTAATCCAACAAGAACTTAGGGCTACATGACCGACCTCCCGAAAAAACTACCACCCCAGCACTCGAAAAGTACCGTAGACACCAGCCAGCCAAATGGTAATTATTTCAATTTTTAAAAAAGAAACGAAGAAATTTACCGTGGAAGGAGAGAATTTTACAAAATATTTGGCAAGATGGTTTTAACGATAACTTTTCAATCACCACTGGTGTAGCTACTACTGAGTGGTCCAGGTATCAAAATTCATTGAGGACCCTTTTTTGGATGATCTCATTTATTAAGTGTCAAAATATTGCCCATGTTAGAGCCCCTGCAGCTTGTTGGCTCCGTATTAGTGATACGATAAATATGGGGGTAGCTACCCTCTTGCTGTTGGTATTTAATAAAATACTTCAGTTTACAATAAGCAAATCGTATGAGTCATTTTTACAATTTATTTTAACAAAACAAACATTCCCGTACATTCAAATAGAAAAATAATAAACTTGATGCGCTGAATAAGCTAAAACAACAAACTAATAACTTAACTTATTAAAACAAATATACCAACTATATATAAATTAGCTTATAGTAGTGCTAATCTATATTTACCAACCTAAATATACTTAAAGAAAAAAAAAAATAATGAAATGCATTTAAAGAAAAAAAAATAATGAAATGCATTTGAAGAAGAAAAAATAATGAAATACCTTTAAAGAAAAATAAATTATTTAAAAAAATTATATAATAATTGATTTTAACAGTGATAACATAAACCAAAGAAACCTGTAAGGGCAAAGGATCGAAATATCCACAGATACCGCACGGTAATTTTTCTACAAGATCCTGATCTTATATTCTAAGAGAATTCAATGATGGACAAAGGACAAATAAAGATTTTCTTTTCAAATAGACTGGATATTGACAACACGACAAGTCTCCAAATGTGAAAGACATTTCATAATGGCACCCCCTAGTGGCAGCCTTTGGTACCAAATTTCGATACATGAATTAATTTTAATTCAAGATCTCGTCGGATGCTAAATATTGCCGCGATTTAATTTTGCCGAGAGTACCAGAGTCAAAGTAATACTCAAGGGATCTTTTACATGCCACAAAATTATATGACATGCATGTCTACGATTTTCGTATCCAGAAAATCTATCGACGCCAACGGGATCGAATTCGTGATCTTGGACTTACGAAGCGAGCTCGGCTACTTCTAAACCACCAAGCTGACACAAATAAAGAAAAATATAGCAAATATAAAAAAAATGGTGCAATCAATCAAAATGATATCAAGAAAATAAACGGAATTTTAGTACATAATAAGACATACGCAAGCCTCCAAAGGTTACGAAAGCGGGAATTCTATGGAGTTAACTTAAAACAAGTATGAAAAAAAAATTATATGAGTTCCTACTTAAGTCAACAAAGAAAAAGATAATGACAATTTATATAAATATGTATATACATATGACAGTAAGTAAGTGAATATTAACGTCGCACTGTTCAGCTACACGAGGGCTTTTGGCGAAATATACTTATGACAGAATCACCTTATTAAGTGGCAAAATAGAAAGCGATTTTCCTTGCAATTTTCCATTTTCATTTCTATATAGGGTGTTGGACTATTATTTTTTGTTTGTTACTATTTATTCATTCATTAAATTCAATTATTCTAATAAAATAGAATAGTAAAAAGAAATCACATTCTCAGAAATTAGGCCATCCCAGGTAGAATTCGAACCCACAGAGACACAACGAGTGATTTTCGTTTTTATACATGGCGTTGGACTATTATTTTTGTTTGTTCTATTTATTCATAAATTAAATAGAATTAATAAATTAATATTTGAAAAAACTGTATTAACATCAAGTGTCATCCACTACAAGTTTTAAAAAATGTATTTGAACTTGAGTGGATGAATAAAAAATGTTTTACTAACGATTGAAAATTTGAACAAGATATATATACTATATATAGGGAGAGTATGAACTAATAGTAGGAATTTTTTAAAAAATGGTATCACAGGAAATTGTCACATATTCTTCATAAACTTATTTAGTGCACGAAATGGTCTTAATTAATGATGTATTAAACATTGACAGTTTTTTAAAAAGTTTTTAAAATTTTGCAAACAGTGAGGATTTAATCAGTAGTATGTTATTTCCTTAGTCATAATGCAGATCGGCATCGGTTTTCTATTATAAGATTAAACTATCAGACATATGAATTGGTATGGAAGACCACATACAGTTAACTCCTGTTGAATCTCATATAGGCCTCTGGGAAGGGGGGGGGGTGCGAATTAGTACAGTAATTGCTCTGCCGAGGTATTTCCAAATGTTCTCTATCGGATATAAGCCAAGCGAATGAGTGAGATAAACACTTCATTTGCCTAATGCTCTAATCAAGAAGGTATTTGTCTGCATCAGAGTCTCACAGTGTTGATCAAGGATTTCGTATCAATATTTTAGACTAGACGTTGGCAACCTATGGCACGCAGTACAATTCTCAATGGTACTATACACAGTTATCAGATCACCCTGTCTTTCCTTTCTGTTACTCAAGTACTTTCTCTAGGACGTTTGGTTCGTCGAAACCGATACGCTAATATCAAGAACGATTCCAATCGAAAGCCAAATTTAGCTTATTGCACGACGTGCGTTTTATAATTGTACTACACCTTTTTACTTTGGTTGTGAAACTTATATTTTATTCGTTCAACTACTTGTGATAATTCATAACTACCGTATTTGCTCGAATTTAAGCCACCGTCGATTCTAAGACGCACCCCAAATTCTCAAAATGTATTACTAAAATGCTGTTATCATCTATTCTGTAACGGGTATATTCGCGTTTTTCCTAATAATCCTCTTGGGGAAATGCTATTTTTATATATTATTTAACTAATAACTTCCTTTCGAAAAAGAAGACGCGATATATGTGTTTTTGTTGCTTCTAATGCCTCCTGTCTGACGGTGTCAGATCGAGCCCACGAAATTCATCATGACAAGGGACTAGGTGTACGCCTGTCGTTAGCTTTCTTAACTTTGAGGACCATGCAGGTGACAGTACGATTTGGCTCGGTTCATACACGATAGATTGCAACAGCTGCTACAACCACTCACAAGACTTTCGGACCCCCTGATTTAACGGGCACGAACTCCGTGTGTACTCGGAGGGTATTTGGTGACATCGAGCATCGAACCCAGGCCTTCCGGTCTGGCGTCTGATGCTCTAACCACTAGGCTACCCAAGGTCCTGAGACATATTTATGTAAATTGTGTCGTGCATTTATGTATTAGCTTTCGGGCTCCAGATGGAGGTAGAGATTAGAAGCTAAAGGATAGCAGTGAGTATTAGCTTAAGATAATAGAAAGCTACACGAAGGTGAGCAGTAGTATAATATGCTTAATATTAATAATTGGTGATTGGTCAATTTAATATTTGAATCGGATTAGAGATGGCTTAAAGTAAGTTATTAAATTTATATTAAATTAACTTATATCATCTACTTCGCTCTTGCTCCCTTAAATTAGTTTACGGTGCAATTCCTAATCTTGGTTGTTCAAGTTTGTTAGGTTGTTGAGACTTGTAAATATATTGTGTTGTTTGAATTATGACTAGTTTTCCTTCTAACTCTCGTACACGGACGGTTGGGGAAACTCAACCATCATTACAATTCTAAGTCTCACTTTCAGTTTTCTACACGTTTTTGAGGGGGGGGGGGATAAAAATATTGTGCACACACAAAAAGCTCATCGATATCCGATGCTACAGAAATTTTTAAGGAGAAATAATTAGTGGATAGTTGAGTTATTTTACCAGTATTTAATATGTATAAAAACTTTCCGATGCATACATGAGTCTACTACAACTTTAACCATTAGTATCATGTTTTGAAAATGATTCGCTACTCCCATTGTCATAGCTAACTTCGAATGGATACCGGCATCGCCATTTTCCCACAAGATGTCGTCTTTCGTGGCATCCAATACATTTGTTAAGCAATATTTTTTTATAGAATGTAATATAGAAGAATGCAAAATTTTAAGATTGAATTTTTAAGACTGTCGAACATTTCCAAGCAAAAATTATATCATTTTGTTGACGCTATCGACTTATATTTGTTTCATCTGGCTCAAATTTTCAGTGCCTACTGCTCTTTTCCGTTTTTTTCTGCACATAAAATTGCCTCCCTTTTCATACTTGCATCACAGTGAATTTGTTATGATGCTAATACCGACGTTTAGATGATTAAAAGAAAGCGTATACAGAAAAAAATTCCTAAATACGATTAGACAACGATGTTTAGGACAGACTAAATGCTGAAAATAAACTGCGGAATGGGATAAGTCATTGATCCAAGAGGCCAGAATGAATGGTTGCATTTTTCCTTTTAAAAAAATCTTTTGGCGACGGACCTGATAACTTTTAACTTTCGTCAAGTGAAGAGGACTACACCGGAGCTGGCACACCTCTCTCAAACTACTACACCACGCCAACGGGACGACTTTGAAACTCGACAAATTTAACGTGCATCATTCTCCTCTACACGACGGGTCTTCAACGGCACCAGAATTCGAGCCCGCGACACTCTAGCTACGAGTTTGCTAGCATACCCACAAGGCTATCCAGACCACGAAAGCGTTGTATGAGCAGGCACCCTACTCCTCAAGCTTCCAATCACGCCAACTGGAGTAGTCCTTGCCGGAGAGATTTAATTGTTTGAAAAAAGTGCATGTGTTCTGGTTTCAATTTTTAGTTCCACGAATCTTTCTTCATGTGAAAAATAATTTTAGCCTACAAAGAAGTTTTGTAGTAACCAAGCATTCAGAATCATGTGTCGACATTAAAGTCACGAATTACACCCTGATATTGCAATATCAAGTAGAGCAGTAAAAAAACAAAGTTCGCATTAAAATTTTAATTTTTTTTATTGAACTATATTGTGAATTTACAACTATATACTATATATAATTAATTTTATTATTTCTTTTCTATTTTATGTTGATTCTTTCTTATTTTAATAAGTATGGATAATAGGTATGCATAACGTATGTACAATTGATTTTCTTTTTATTTATGATGAGGAAAGGTTAAAATTAAAGTTAATTTTTATGTTAACCAATACTGAAAGTAATTGTTTATTTTAGTTTATTTAGACGTAAACTAGTTTAAAATCATTGAAAAAATACAAAACAATATGTAGTTTTTTGAGTCAGTGTGTAGTTTTATCTGGTATTTGTTTTCATTTGGTCGAAGACACTGACGAATGACTCAAGAGACCATCTTGAATTTAGTACAAAAACATTAGAGGGATCTATTCTTACTCTTATTGCTCATTTCTGCTTATTGTGCTGTTAATACTCTGATCAACCTTAGTTCTGTAAGCGAAAAAAAAGAAGAAAAAGACACCTACAGTAAGGCTAGCTTTGCTGCGTGGGGAATCTAAGCACAGAGAAACTACTTTTACAGAGTTGGAGCTCAACTGTCGATTTTCTGCATTATACTAGTAATACAGTATTTTATATTTCAAATGATTGTAGAATGGTCAGCGAATCATTTAACGAATTCGAATGTTTATTCTATAAATTTTCACGTCACATAGCTTCATTAAATTCTATGCTGCAGACTAATATTCATTAGATCAGTGATTCCCAAAGTGGTCTATATAGACCCCCAGGAGTCTATGACGACCTGCAAGGGGTCCACGTCAGCAAAAAAAAAAAAAAAATTGGGGGTTTATTGAGGTGTAAGGGAGGTCTATGATAGTGGCTCTCATAAAACAAGAACGTGACTTTAAAAGAAAATTTAATCAAGTGGAAACCAAATTTTACCCGTTTAACAGATTGATTTACTAAATTTAATGAGGTTAGTTTGTACTTACAACAAGACAGCATAAATTTTATTAAAACAAGAACTATTTCAGCATTTCTCTCCAGGTCAACTAAAGAAGGATAATACTAGAGATACCGAATTTTATCAATTGGACACAGACAATCTGTCATGACGTATTAACCTACGTTCAACAGTTAAATGCCTTTAATTCAGATTTTGAAACCAGGTGTGAGAATGCTTTGACCATGGTAATACCACAATCGGCAATGGATTCATATGGTCATATTGAAGAAAAAATGTCACATTACAATAGGAACTGATTGTACTAACCTCTAACGAAGATCTTAAAGTTTAGAAACAGAGGTTAGGAATTTTGGCTTTAAAAAGTGAAACCTGTTATTTGTCCCGAACTATAGAATACCGTGATGAAATTTTAAATTGTTTTTCCTAGTGTGAAGGAGTTTAAACGCGGTTGCCTATCTCCAAAACTAAAAAAAAAAAAAAAAATTGGACCCTACTAGCAGGGGAGATTTAAGGTTAAATCTAACAAAATTGATACCAAATGTTGAAAATTTGATATTGTAACACCAGATCCTCCCATTAAAATCATTTTTTTAATTTTGTTTAGTTATTTTATTTAATAGTTTTATTTATTAATTAACTTTTAATTTAATTAACTAACATGTGATTTTTAAATTTTAAGCACTATACTTCATTACCAGTTAGAAATTTAATTCATCTAAAGTAGGGGTAGTAGTACCAGTTGTCAAAAAGACAGTTAAGTTGATAAATTTGCAAAAATTCAATATTAATTAAGCAGGGGTCTATCCCAAACTGAAAAACATGGCAAGGGGTGTATGAAACAAAAAAGTTTGGGAACCTGTGCATTAGATAAACGCTTAGATTTAATCTCGAATCCACAGCTCAAACCTCCAATTATAAAAAATAATATAATCTTAGCTATATCTAAACATTACATATCTGAAAAAAACTCTTTAAGAAACGGAACCACTCTAGCGCGATGTTAAATCTTACAGAAGGAATAAATACAACCGAACGCCCGCTGGATGGCGTAGTTGGTTTGTCGCTGGCCTTCTGCACACAAGGTTAAGGTTCGACCCCGGCACAAGTGGGTGGATTTTCATGATGCAGAAAATCGACAGCGTCCATGTCATATGATTATGCGGCATGTAAAAAATCCCTTGAGTGCCCGTTTGGTTTGGGTGCTCTCGGCAAAATTAAATTACTAAGAACAATTTCGCATCGTCAGAACTCAGGTGCGAAAACAAGGCGTCAAAATTACTTGTGGTAATTGGTATCGCCTATGGAGTGCCGCACTAAAAAGTGATACCAGCTCCTGAGGAATGTACTAGGTCTGCAAAGGTAAAAAATACTAATCCGCAACCCCATTAAAGAGGGCAACTGAACGAAAACATAAAAAACTTTCTTATTTGAACTTTTGAAGAGATGTAAATAGACAGAAATGAAATCACAAAAACTATCGGATATAACGTTTCGAGCCACTTCGAAACAACCGAGAATGTTATTTCCTCATTATTTAATAGTGCCAACTAAAGTATATTAAAGGCAGAATAAAATGGACATTTATTTCAGTGTATTTGCAACAGAGCTCATGCAATCCCGTACAGAACCTTTAAAAATTTCTTGAAAAACTAAGTAATTTCAGGATTTATTTTGTCAAAATAGCTCCCATGCTATCCGTATTTGGCTGCTCTCAAAACACAATAGGGTGATATTCCATATAGACTCTTCTGTTCTTCAGTAATGATTATCGATAGTATAAAAACCCCTCAGTGACGAAGTACAGTAGTTTCTCCAAACTTTATTAAAATTCATGAAGCGCCCCCCCCCCCTCCAAGGAGGGACTCAACACTTGAACCACCTCTGACACACTAGATGCCCTCCCACCGATCAAATTCACAAATTTATCCAAATCATTTTGAAGAAAGCTTCTCATCGATTTTTTTAACCCCATTTTCAAATATTTTGGAGTTCGATTTTCCCTGCCCCCTCCCTTATTTTATTCTATTCCACACCCGTCCTTCACCGATCCCATCTCCTTGATAACCGATCGTCTGACACTCGGTGTTTCCACTTTCAATCCCTACTCGCCTCTTAGCTTGTCACACCACGTGGTCTTCGGGCAAGAACCAATTTCCTGCTCAACTCTCCGTTCACCTGACTTCATCCTCCGCCTCTGCTGTTGCCAGATGAGCCGGGAAAAGTGTATGAGTTTTGTAATATTGTCGATGGTTTGTCTTTTTTGATTCCTTATCCCGCTTTATGAGGCCTTTTTGCCCTTTTTATATTTGTTTAGCAGAGTTTACATTATGAAGTTGTCTGCAGCAATATTTTTCGTAAAAATTTTTTCTGCTCCAATAAGACCACTTAATATCGTAGAAAAGAAGATTACAAATCGTATTTTCAAGCTAAAATTATTCAGTTATGTTGCCTCGGGATGCTTTTTCCCCCCTCTTTACTGTCTTTTAAAGTTTGGGGATTTACCAGATCAGTTATAAAAGAATGGAAGGCGAGAAATACAAATGTATGGTTTGCTGCATTCAGCTTTGATAACCAGGGAACTTATTCTGTCCAACTTTCAAAATCAGTTACAAAAATCGGCCACAGGTGGCGCTTCTTATTGAGAAAAATTATTTTAAAAAAATGTTTTTTGTCCGTTTTGTTAAACACGTCCAGCTTTCCGGAGTGTTCTAACGAGTAAATCATTCTCAAAAGACATTTCAGAATGCTAATGCATCAAACGAAACGGACATAAAACATTTTCTAGTTTTTTCCTGTCAGAAGTGCCATCTCTATCGAGAAACTTGTAAATAATTTTGAATTTTTGAATTGTGCACCTAATTTTTTTCTGGTGCGTTACAACGAGTAAACTGTTTTCAAAAAACATGCCAGAATGCTATCAAACGAAACAGACATAAAACATTTTCTAGTTTTTTTTTCATTCAGAAGCTCCATCTATCGAGAAACTTCTAAATATTTTTGAATTTTGTGCCTAATTTTTTTTTTCCTGGTGCGTTCTAACGAGCAAACTATTTTTAAAAAACATGCCAGAATGCTGACGTGTCTTACGAAACGGACATAAAACATTTGTTATAGTTTTCGTGGAGAGAACAGCCATCTATTGAGGAACTTTGTAACCAATTTTCAAACTTGGTGAAAGAAACACGGTTACCAAAGTAGAATACGGCAAACCGTGCATCTCTAACACTTTCTGTTCCTTTTTAATTGCTTTTTAAAATCACTGTTCGTTTTAGAACACTTGATGTCAAGAATTGGTAAGAAAACATGGAACCCTGGAGCTTTTCCTTTAAGTAATAGGAGGTTCCAGAAAATTTGTTTTCCAGAGAATATTAATTACATTAAACAGTTAACCGCTGTATGTTTTTTTTTTTGCGTTTATTGTTTACACAAATATATTTTCTTCCCTTAAAATTACACATTTAGATTTCAGTAGTATCATTACTGAAAGGCAGATATTGCCTTAACAGTTACTGCACGCTTCGATATTATCTAATATTAATTAGAATATCACGAAATTTTAATCATGTGTCGTGATCATGGTTCGTCATCTGTGTTCAAATTTCAATTACACTTAAGTGTGCCGCTAGCAATTATGAGGAATGCCACATGTTAAATATGATTGAGTCTAAAGACCCCAAACACAATATGCCTTGGAGGCTGGGGAAAGGAAGTAGGATTGCCAAGGGCTATCAGGTATGAGTTTTCCTCTCATAACTTGGAGTTTTTGAAAAGTTTTACTGAAAATTGCACTGTCACCTTCTTACAGGAGAAAAATAATAAATATTTGTACACAAAGCGACGTGAAATACAATTAGAATAGACTTCAATTATATTGTTAAAAAGAGACAGCAGGGATCGGCAACCTTATAACTGTGGTGTGTCAAACCAATTTACCAATAGGATTCAAGGTGCCCTGCAGTGGTAAATATTTGAAACAATTCAATTACCGCGGCAATACATACATAGATAGAGGATAGATATCAAAAACATAGGTTTTGAGTTTTATTACATATTAACTATGCATTATTTAAAAATATTTATTAACACACACATATAAAAATAACATAACTTTTCCCTCAACATAAGTAAGTCATAGAGTATGACGAATATAAGCTCTACTTGAATTTTTTTTTTTCACGACGGGATTATGAGTTATGCTTCATCTTAAAGTATTACACAATCATTTTGAATTGCATCGAATATTTAACGCTTAGAATAAATTGCATTTAAACATGAAATAGTTTTTTTTACGTAATGTGCACAAGCTATACGCTAGCAGATTCTGCTGCAGAACCTTATTATGACAGAACTGAAAGCAAGAAATAGCTTTAAATAAAAACGCGCGAGGTGACAGGAGGAAAGACAGAGCGATTTAACTTTATCTCATAACTTTGTAGAGTAGTGTGGAAATGTTGCTCCGCATGCCATATGTTGCCCAACGCCTTATTAGTATTAAGTTGGTGCGTATGGAATGTCGGATTTTTCAGTGAATATATGAAACTGGGTGCATCTTTTTAACACCCTTTTATAAGTGTCGTAGTCTATCACTACCTCTAAGATTATTAACTCCCCTTCTTGTATTATCTAAATCTGAATGTGTTGAATTCATGATTAATTACTACTTATTTAATAAATCAATCTTATTTATTGACCTTTCTTAATTGAGAGATTACACAAATACTATTCAAATTTTAAGAACAATAAATCACAGTGGAGTATGAGAAGAATTCGATTATGAACGACGGAATCCTAACTGAATCCACGGAGGACGACGCGTACAATTAAGCTACACATTTATATTTAATTTGAGAAAACAAACTGGCTTGATACCTTTTCTTAAGGCAGGTTCTTCTAATTACTTCTTCTATATCTGGATTGCTTTAATGAGCGGCTTCAATCTCAGCTTTCTCTCAGTTCCGTTCCTAACCGATTTTATGTATACTTTTCAATAGACTTTTCCCGACGACTATATTTCCACTAGAAAAACTACTGTCTCAAATCTTTCCTCTCTTCATTTCATTTCCCCTCTCATATATTCTTTTCGAACTCGCTAAACCCGAACTTATATAAAATATCTCATTTGCATAAGTCACACTTTTGGCTCTCGGTGGAGATTGGTTGAAATAAATAAAATATTTAAAGAATACGAGAGAAGGTTAGTGAAACGCGTAAGCACCCGTCACATAAGCTTCAATTATATGTAACGGAATCTTTAAACTCATTCGAAATTTTGTTCACCTATCCAGGACCGATAACAATACAATAATTTATTAATTTTGTTCTATTGTCCTGATCAGGATCATCAGGATTAACGATTTCCCATTTTTGGATCCCATACCGCATCTGGCGACTCATTTCAGATCCCATTTCCAGATTTGGCGATAAAAGATTAAATTACAACTTAGTTCAATAAGAGGGGGGTTTTTTAGTTTCTTTTAAACTATATATATAATTTATTTCAAAAGCTATATAATTAATCAAAATATGCCCCAGATCTCAAAAAGTCTTTTCCAACAAGATTTTAATGCCCAGAGATCCCTGTTTTAAGAAAATTCTCATTTTTAGAATCAATAAACTCTGTTTCGAAATTTTTCACGCAGTCTTCATTTTCATGCTGTTTAGCCGGTGAAAACTGCTATAAATGTTCAAAGAATTGAAGTCGTTTTACGACACATCCGGTAAATAAGCTGGATGCTGGAAAAAATTTCATTTTTTAATTTATTTAAATTCTTTCATAGTAGTTTTGTACGACGTGAGCAGCCCGAAATATTGGGAGTATAATTTTCAATTTTTCATGCATTTCATCAATGTACTGGCAGTATAATAGATACTAGCTGCATAGGTCCTGCGTTGCACGGGCTTTCTTTACTTTTATAAATTTTCTCTTCACTTCCAATATTCTTTTTCAATTCCTACTATTAGTTCACTCTCTCCCTATATATATATATATATATATATTGTTAAGAATTTTGTATAAAATAGTGTAAATAATTTGTAATTGGATACGCAATGCATTTATATTATTCTACGCTATATTTGTTTCATGTTAAAATTGTAATATTCACAAGCAGCGTTATAATAGTGATTCAGTGTGAACTTAGTGAAATCTTGGGGATAGAACAAAGTTGGCATCATTTTTGGTGACCAATTTGGCGACTTTGGCAACTTGGTGATCATGTTGGTGACCATTTTTGGCGAGTTCGGAACTCTCTGGATTCTTCTAGAAATTTGTGGAGAAATTCACTAATTTCACGATCTATGACGCAAGCGTATCTTTCTCGAAAATTCCGCCACGGCTATAAAAAGAGCGATACTCGCCGTAACAGTCAGTCTATACTACTGGACTCATACAATCCCCCTTAACTTTATTTTTTGTGTCATTCCCATTTGGCGAATGACCCCCTCTATTCTAAATTTTTTCTCATATTTTCTCATTTTTCATTCTCCTTAACTTTAATTCTCTGCGAACCACACAGGCAACCAACTTCTCATAATTCTCAAATATCTCCTTGACACCAGGACAGCGAATAGAGTGCTTACTCACCGACCCCATTCAACCAATGGCAGGCGAGGTACTCGTCTGCTAGCAAGATCTTAGAAATTTTTCCAATACCACTTAAATAAGCCAGCTCAGCCACTCCCACTTTCTACATCCATGCCAACCAATCAGGACGCCCAATCTTCATGAAGGCCCTTCAACATCAAGAGCCAAACACACTCAGTATGGGACGGAGGAACGCTTCGCGTTCCAGTTTCCCAATGATGGTCAGCGTCAGCGTGACAGTCAGTCTGGTTTCAACCAGCGAGTAGTCAATATTGAGAGCGGTGCTTGTGAATAATCTTTTACGAACGTGTATGTTAGACACTGATACTTGTGTCCGAGTGCTGTTGAAAGTGTGAAATCCTTCTGATATTTATTCTACGAATTTGTCTGTTGAATCCTGTATTTCAAGGATTAATTTTCGACAGTAAATTCTCATCGCTCTTAAAGAACTGTCTCATTGTATACGACTGATTTGCATTAAATTCTCGAACCCCGATCAACGTAACAATGTATACATCGTCCAAATTTTCAATCGTTAATACACTGCTGGCCACCGTAAATGCAACACCTTGGAGGAAGCACGCAAATAACATGAAATTTACAACATGCATTAGCGGAGATGAGATATGCAAATGATTAGAATTTCAGGGCAGACACACATCACGCACGCCTGTGGCGCCACCTCAAAGCGCTATTTAAGGCTTGGAGATTTCGACGATTTCATGTTCGGTAATTGTGTTTTTCTTGTGGTTTTTCAAAAAATGATCAGTTATGTCTCGTAGAAAACAGCGATCATCTTTTGATCAAGTACCCAAGTTCGACAGAGGAAGGATAGTGGCTTACCGAGATTGTGGATTATCTTTCAGGGAAATCGGTAGTCATTTTAGACGAAACCAAACAACTGTAATGCGGATATGTGACCGTTGGATGCAGGAGGGTACGAAGGACCGACGTGGTCGATCGCATCCACCTCAGTGCACCACTTCAGGTGAGGACAGGCAAATTGTGCGCATGGCAGTGACGGATCGCTCAGTCACACCACGAACCATAGCACAGCACATTGAGTCTGTAACGCATCATTCAGTGTCTGCGTGTACCATTCGACGCCGTTTACAGCAGAGTGGTCTGTCCGCAAGACGTCCATTGCTTGGTCTACCCTTGATGCAGAGCCACAGACATCTCCGCCGCCAATTGTGCGATGAAAGAAGGATGTGGGCGGCAAAATGGAATGAAGTTGTCCTTACTGACGAGTCACGCATCTGTCTGCAACACCACGATGGTCAGATTCGAGTCTGGAGACACCGTGGAGAGAGGACGCTGAACAGCTGTGTTATGCAAAGTCACACTGGTCCTGCAACGGGTATTATGGTATGAGGCGGTATTGGATATCACTCTCGCACTCCTCTAGTACGCATTGACGGTACTTTAAACAGCCAACGCTACATCTCCGAGGTGTTGGAGCCAGTTGTCCTTCCTTACCTTCAGGGCTTGGCCACGGCCATATTTCAACAGGATAAGACGTGACCACACGTGGAACGCATTGTCCAAAGGTTCTTCGTCAATCACCATATTGAATTGCTTCCCTGACCGGCTCGCTCTCCGGATCTTTCACCGATAGAAACATGTGGTCCATGGTTGCTCAACGATTGGCCCAGATTACATTCCCAGCTGCCACACCAGATCAACTTTGGCAACGTGTGGAAGCTGCTTTGTCTGCTGTACCCCAAGAACACATCCAAAGTCTATTTGAATCAATGCCGAGGTGTGTGGCAACGGTGATCTCCAACAATGGCGGCTACTCTGGCTACTGATTCTGGCAGGAACCACACTTCACAGAAGTCTATAAATTTAATCATTTGATACTTGGTCAACATGTTATCTACAAAATAAATTTTGTTGAGCTATCTCTTGTCTTTCTTGGTGTTGCATTTACGGTGGCCAGCAGTGTAAAATACTTTCTATTCATCCATTCATAATCAAATACATTTTTTAAAACTTGTAGTGGATGACATTCACTAATTAAACTAAAAATTGGATAAATAGCAACAACAGTATAATAGACATAGTTGGATTTGTTGCACCAGTGCTTTCAGAACATCGTTTTCCATAGATATTTTGTAAGTCTTTCCCTCACTGTTGTTTTATTTCGGGAAGGGGGGAGGGGGCTGGTCAAAATTTTCCTGACCGAAATTTTTAAACCAACACTGTACTTTTCGATTCTTAACTATATTCTCCTTTTAATACCTGGGTTTTTTGTTTTTTTTGCGTTTTTTTTTTTGCAACACCATTACCACAAATTAATGTTAATATAAATAATAAATTATAGTTTAAAAACACTAAAAAAAAACTTTTATAGTTAATCTAACTAAGTTGTAACTTGATCTTTTAGTCGCCAAATCTGGAAATGGGCTCTGAAATGAGTCGCCAGATGCGGGATGGGATCTGAAAATGGGAAATCGTTAATCCTGATAATCTTGATCAGGACAATGGAACAAAGCTATTAAATTATTGTATTGTCATCAGTCCTCGACAAGTGAGCAAAATTTCGAATTAATCTGAAGTTTTAAAGTGGGTAAAATTTGAGTTTAAAAATTCCGTTAGGAACAAGTGAAGCTTATAAAAGTTTGTTTAAAAAAATGCACGGTTGAAATCGGATCCTTACAAAATTCAAAACAAATAACAAAATCGAGCACTTGAGAAAATCTTCCTTGTTGGAATGTGACTCTGGCAATGGATGATTCTATAAATGAGGTTATGCTAAAAACAAAAGCATAAGAAAAAAAGAAGAAGAAAAATATTCTTATGTCAGGACTTCTCAAACTTACAATATTTGCGACCCAATTTTCAGCCATAATTTTCATCGCACCCCCTCCCCCCTCATAAAAAAACTATATATTGAATGAAATAATAATATACTTCGACGCGCTAAAGCTACATTGCAGCTTTAATTATAAACTGCACAAACCACTGAGATAAGTATTATATTTTGTATATAATTTTGAGTATGACAAGCCCATGGAAATCACTAACAATTACTAAATTTGTTTCTAATTTAGTATTGAAAAATTAACTATCAAAAAATTTTGCCGAACTGATGCATTTAAAAGTATTTTATACCAGTGTGAATATGTATTTTATTTTTATTAAGTCAGAATGTATTTTGTTTTGCTTCCTATCGGTAAATTTATAACTGTTTTAAATATTTTATTTTCGACTTTACGATATGCTCTTCCCCCCCCCCCCGTAAGCTATCAAGCCACCCAAACGCTCCACAGTTTGACGAACGCTGTCATATGTGAAGAGAATGCGACGTTTCGAATGCACCAACTTAATATAAGATAGCAATTTTTTGCCTAGACAATATAGCTAAGTGTTTAGTTATTATTAGAGTAAATCAGATAATGAGGCTGACAAAGCTTCAGTTGGGGTCGTATCCAATTCGTGTAGAAATGCCTAGTGAAGAAATCATTTTCAGCTTACTCGGAAGAATAGTATGGGAGAGGTGGCCACCCATTTGGCGAATTTTATATACGCCCATTTTGATTATTTTTAGCTGCCCAATAAAGTTGATATTCCCCTCATAAATAGTTAGCGGATTACCTTTGTTTGAGATACTTTTGGTGTACTACTCCTACTTGTGAGTCGAGTATGGGTGAGTGATTTTTGAAGTATGTAGCACTATATAAAGCAATATGAGAGCTATGGATGACGGAACTAGTTACTGAGTCTGGGTCAGGTGACAGAGACGACATCTGAACTGGCTCTCTAAAATACCACACCATAACAACGGGAGGACTTTGAGCCTCCCGTTGAATTTAAAATCTGTTTCAATTGGTTTTTAAAGTATATTATATAATAAATTAAAAGTAAAAAAACTTTTTTAAAAACAAGCTTTTATTTAAACGCGCTAAAAAGAATAAAATAAACTTTTCCTTTAAAACTTTTTTTACTATCAACTTATAACGTCATTACACAATTTATATGATATAAAAGCTCGTCGCGAGATTAAAGTGCTCTTATTTGCTTAGTTTGAAATTTTTTAAAATTAAAATCAATCAGATCAAGTTATTTAATTTACTTGTTTATCTGCAGTGGTAAATCTCGCGACAAGCTTTTATATCATATAAATTGTGTAATGACATTATAAGTTGATAGCAAAAAAAGTTTTAAAGAAAAGTTTATTTTATTTCTTTTAGCGCGTTTAAGTAAAAGCTTGTTTTTAAAAAAGTTTTTTTACTTTTTAGTCATTACTGGACAGGTTTCTCAGTCTGTTCATCTCATTCAATGCATCATTGTTGCTAGGTGTTTGCCGGTTATTTTCGAACAGTCTAGTTAAATGAATTCTCGCAAAAAGAGTAGTAGACAAAAAAACACAATTTTTTTTTAAAATCCTTAATTTTTAAGCAATTTTTTTCAATTTTCGAACAGATCTTGGGTAATATTGTTCTACACACGAAAAAAAAGTTTTATGATATTATCTTCATAAATGACGAAGTTATTAAATGTTTAATTAAAATTCTGAGTATTTTTTGAAAAATCATAAAAATAAAAGTATTCGGCGTTTTATTTTTTAAATGACTGATTCTAAAAGAGAAAAGCATGGTCTGTTTTAGTACGGAATGTTGATTCATTTAAACAAAAAAAATTCATGCGCAACGATTTAGATATTATTTTCATAAAAACGCATCGATTTTGACTAATTTAAAAAAATTTTAAAAAATACAAATATTATTATTTTGTAAAAAAAAAAAAAAAAAATTATACTATATCGGGACGAAATAAATGATCTTTCCGATTCTGTAATTATTTTTTGTCTGAGTTTCATAGATTAAAGTTAGATAAATTTCTACAATAAATACTCCATCACAGTTTACCTTGGCAGCGTTGAGAAAGGTATACAATGTACCAATCTACTTGAAAAATAGCTCTACTTTTTTTGTTTTGAATTTAAACCAAAGAAAATAGAAAGAAATTTGTAAAAAAATTGTAAAACTTTGTAGAAATGTAATTATTTTTTAGACAAAGTTAATTAATACAGTCTATAGCGCAACGTTATGAAATTCCAGTTTGGCTGAAAACCGATTTTCGACGCCAACTTTTGTCGTTGCTGTAATAATAACATTATTACAACAATGCAGACATATCGAAGTTGGAGCCCAAAACTAGTTTTTTAACGTTTTTAATTAATATCTTTTTAATTAATTGCAATATCGGAATAAAAATGTTCAAAACATGCATTGTCATCCAAACTAAACGTGTATACAAAATTTCAGCTCAATGGGTTGAAGATAACAGCTTCAAAATTGAGTTGCAATATTCCACCCGAACAAATTACATACATTGTAAGTTAAATAAAACCTTGTAAAAAAGATGAATCTTTAACGAGTTTTCCATATGGCGAACTTTTTTTCGGGATTTTGCGATTTCATTAAATAATGGTCCGACTGCGTTTTACGCCAACACTCTATAATTCATTCATTATTTTTAGCGCGTTTTTCACGTAGTGGAACAAAAGCGCTATTAGGATGCAAATTTCGTCTTCGTCTTCGTTCCATATTTTGTCGTACCTTTTTCTCAGCCAATAGCAACCCATTGACCTCGGGTTTTCGGCATTGAGTCGCATTTGTGCCCTAGATGAGCCGAATCCTATTTAAATTTTCCCATAGTTTTCCCGAATTTTCCTACAAATTTTCCTGAATTTCGCTAGTATATAACAAAATTTTCTCAAATTTTACCTAGTAAATTTATTGTTTGCAAAAATTTTTTTTAAAAAATCTACCTGCCATTTTGGAGGAAATCTTCACAAAACTTTTTATTTACTTTTTTAATTTAATTCTTTTCAGCTCAATAGTAGTACATTTAGAGGAGTGGTACAGTACACACACACTACTTTCTGTTAGTAAAAAGTTCATTAGTTGCATTATTGTAAAATACAACATGTGAAGAACGTGCTAAAATTACTTGGCCATGCCAATGATTGATATCTTGTTTCTATATAATCACATTTGATTTGAAAGAATTTAAACTTCTTTCGTGTGCAATAACACTCACTACTGCTTCACGATGTTCGAATTTCTCTGTTTCATCTTTGTTTTAGCATAAAAAGAATCGAAACGACGTATGCGTACATCTGACAATAATCACAATTTCAACGGTCAGGAGTAGAACAAGAAGTCGCCAAAGAGTTGAGTCAAATTCCGCACCAAATTTGAATGAGTTCATTCACCTCACCATCTCCAACTGGCGAGAAACCAAGAGAATTATTACAGTGTTGGCGGACACTAACTACGCGATTGTGCCATATTAGTAATCCGGAATTCAAACACAAGTGTCAAGCACGGACTCCTCTGTCCGAGAATTCATTACGATCCATATTTCAATGGGCGCGTTGCCAAGAGGGAGAAGAGGGGTGGAAAGACTATTTATCGTTTGGAAGGCACACACACAAATTCGTCTGAGTGTTTCAGACGGAAAGATTAATTAACACCTCACCGTCGATAGGGTGCCCTGTAGGTAATCGTTTTTCGAACGGATCCAGAGCGTTCGATAATAAAGTCTACGACGACGCGGAGTTTATTCTAGAGTGCATTTTCTTTAATGATCCCGGTGGTAAGTTTTCGCTTTAATGGAACGATAATGATGTCTAGAGTAGTACGTGGTTTAGTGAGTTTATTTTTTGTGTTTCGTAAATGGTCCATTCAACATTTGAGAAACATACTTATCTAATTTTCTTAAGTGTGCATTGAAAATAGATTTGAATATATAAAACAAAAAAGCAATATGAGAGAGAAACACCGTATTTATCCGTGCATAAATAGTGAATATTAGGAACTTTTATTAAAGTTAAAGGGGGCCCGCTTATACACAGGTCCGCTAATCTTGGAAAGGGGGACGCAGTTTACGAAAAATTGTCGTTTTTTCGGGAATGTAAAAGGCAATGCACCATTTCAATAGGTTTTCATCTGTTTATTTAGAACAGGTCTTGTACTAAATGTACCTTGATAAAACATACAAGAGCTCTCTTTAAGGCAGATACAAAAAACTTTTAATTAATTTCTCCAAAATGGAATCAATTATTTATGTTTTTAAATACTATAATACCTCTTAAAGTATCCGACTACTTGGAACAACTTTTTTTTAAAAAAAATGAAGATATGGGGATTTTTTTTTTTTTTGCTGTTTTTACAAAAATTAGAGCACTTTATCTTAGTTATTATATGAAATAGCTTAAAAAATCAGTGATTATGTTCCCATAAGAGACTGTAAATTTTGTAATAAAACAGTGGTTGATAAATCTGAAGGTTAAAACACTACTACTATTATACAGAACGTACACAAAAAATTTCAGTTAATTATTTTTAAAACTTTTTGAGCAATCGCTGTCACCGTTTGAGCATTTTCAAAAAAAAAAAAAAAAAAAAACTCATTTCGAGTAAAACGCGTTTTAAAGTATGACATATTGCTTAAAGTAATGGCATTTGCTTTTACTAAAACACTTGTAGTTTTTGTTCTAGTCAACGGAAAATAATAAACTAGGTATTTTTATAAAACTAATAAGATACCCTATAAAAAACGCTTTTTAAAGTATGACATATTGCTTAAAGTAATGGCATTTGCTTTTACTAAAACACTTGTAGTTTTTGTTCTAGTCAACGGAAAATAATAAACTAGGTATTTTTATAAAACTAATATGATACCCTATAAAACAAAATCATAAAAAAATTTGCCAAATTTCGCAAAGTTCACGATTTTAAGGCAGTCGGATACCTTAACAACGAACCACAGAAAATTGACAAAAACGACATTTAAATGCTGTCACATACATAAAAATTTAATTTTGAAATATTAATATAAGTGTCGCATAGTTTTGAAGGTTTAGCCACGTCTTACAATATTACAAAAGGGTTCTATTTCTTAAACTAATATAAGAGTTATGTCGCAACCCCTGTACTGTCTTAAAACGTAAGCGCCATGTCTCAACTAAACTTGATCCAATACATCACTGAAACCCACAAAGACGAGAAAAAAGAGCAATATATATACCCCGAACCAATATAATTGAAAAAGTTCAGATTAAAAAATACCAGAATTCTTCTTTTCTTTCGTACAACATTAAGTGGTCTTGTCAGGAACAGGAAACCCGTCTTATGAGAAACATTGTGCGTGTACCTATAACTTCATAATGTAAACTCTTTTAGCGTTATAAAGGGAGAAAAAAGTCTCATAAAACGAAAGAAAGAATGAAAAAAGGACAAACGGTCGACAATATTACAAAACTCATACACTTTTCCCGGCTCATCTGGCAACAGTAGAGGTGGAGGGTGGAATCAGTTGAGTGAAACGGGGTAGAAGGAAATTGGTTCTTGCCCGGGGACCACGTGGTTTTGCAGGCTGAATGGCGAGAGAGAATAGAAGGTAAAAACGCCAAGGGATCTGAGAAGGGGGGGGGATCAGGCGATCGGTGATCAAGAAGATGTGATCGGTGAAGGACGGAGATGGGATAGAATAAGATAGGGGGTGGGGTGGAGGGAAAATGGAACCCCAAAATAGTTTGAAAGTGGGATGAAAGAAGATCGAAAGAAGCTTTCTCCAGAATGATTAGGCTAAGTTTTGGAATTCGATCCGGAGGAAGGCGTCTGGAGTGTTTAAGGTGTCAGAGGTGTCTCGAAACATGTGCCACTCTCCAACTAGATGGCGCTGCGTGTTCTTCAACAAAGTTCGGAGAGAATGCTGCTCCTTGTCTCGGAAAGTTTTCAGAATGAAGGTAATCAAAACTGAAAAGAGGGAGAGAACATCGGTATTTTTTTTATTATTATTCGCTTATTGTTGAATGAGTGCCAGAGTATAATGGTATAAGAACTTAGTCGATGGAATGTATCTTTCGATTAAAGCATTAATTCTTTCTGTTTGAAAATTCTCTGAACTATTGTTATGAAGACCGAAGCATGCCGAGAATATCTTCTACAAGAATTTGAGATAAAACTTTCGAAACAGAAACAAATATCAGTGATTTTTTTTTAAAAAAGAAGCCATATAAAAAAATTGTAAGTCAATTTCTATTTGAATGGATGACTACACAGTACTATATTAACGATTAAAAATTTAAACAAGATATATATAAATAATCAAAATTTCTCTACAAGAGAGAGATGAATAAACATGATTAAAACTGAAAAGAATTGAAATTGCAAGATAACCAGACAACAGAATTTAAAAGGAGATATGAAAAATTGAAATAACAGGGTTAAATATAAAAATATAAAAGAATGGATGCTACAGTATTATCAACATTACTGACTTAGGACAGCTTATATATATAAAAATTTTATATAAAAGTGGGGTTGAACATGTTTTGTGGCCAACCAACCTTCCCCCCTTTCTGTTAATAATACTGAGCAAAAACCTATTGAAAATAATGGATAGGAAATATAAATCCATTGTGAGAAAAAGGTAGCTTACCAAAAAATTGCATACAGAAATGCAGAGCCCGATTTAAATCTGAGTATAATAAACAAGTTATTGCCAAATTCTGGACCCAGAAACGAATTCAAAGCAAAGCAATGGCTGAAAAGTAGCACTTAGCAGAAGTATGAAAAGAATAGAAAAAATAAATTAAGAGTTGTAAACATACTACCATTATCTTAGGGACTCTAAGATTATATGATTATAAATTATAATAAATTTTTAAAAAGTAATTTTATCCTTAATTAGAAATTGGGGGTACCTAAAACTATCTAGAAAGAATAATAAATTTATAATAATCACCTGTTAAAACTATGAAAATTTAATCCTTACTATTTAGAATTTCTTCATTCAAATATCTATTAATAAAATTAATTGGGTATTTTTGAATTGAACACTATTTAGTAAAACGGTGTGTGTGTTGTGTGTGTGTGTGTTGTGTGTGTGTGTGTGTGTTGGGTGTGGTGTGTGTATGGTGCGTGCGTGCGTGTGTGTGTGTGTGTAGAGAGAGAAAGTGAACTAATTATAGGAATTAAAAAAGAGCATGAATTGTCGGCACACATTGTTATTACAATGCACACTCGGTTTCGCAGTTTTGGCTGAAAAACCGGTTTTTGACACCATCTTCTGCCATTGTTTTAACAGGTACATTGTTATAACAATAGAGACGAATCTAAGTTGACATCGAAAACCGGTAATTAATGAATTAATATTTGAAAAAACTGTTTTAACATCAAGTGTTATCTACTACATGTTTAAAAAAATTTATTTGAACTTGATTGGATGGATAGGAAGTATTTTATTAACGATTGAAAATTTGAACATGATAAATATATATAGAGAGAGAGTAGGAATAGTAGGAATTGAAAAAAAAGAGTGATTATTTATGAATATAATTTAATCGGTTGATTTTTAAATTGTTGATTCTATTTTAAATGGGGCAACTTCGGATTAGAGCATCAAATTAATAATTGGTGTTAGATATACTAACGCCGGTCATCCGGTATAGTGGTTAGTGACGATGACTGCTGTGCCGTAGGGCCTGGGTTTGAATCCTGGAGAAGGCAGGGATGTTTGTCAATGTATAGTGCTTTTGCAGCAATGGGGTACTCTAAATAGCCGTCGAACCGCAAGTCCTCTCGTAAGGTTGATGGAATGGGAAGAGAAGCGGGAGGCCTCTGACCACCTTCTTCTTAATTGGGGTGGAACCGAGCCAAATCGTACTGTCACCTGTATGATGCTCAAAGCCACTGGCGTACCTAGTCCAGAGTGCGCCCCGTTTTAAAATTTCTTGGATTCCCTTTTGGGGGGCTTCTCAACATGTTACGATTTTTTGTTTACATATGTTGGAGCCACTGTACCTTGGGAGTCCCGTAGCATTGATACGGCGGTAGCTACACCCCTGCTCAAACCTACGGTAAACGATAGACGTACTACTAGCATCTTGCCACGATTAATTTCGTGGGCCTTGATCTGATGTTACTGTAGATCAGTCGGCATAAGTAACAACAACAGATATACTAACACCAACACGCCTCCAGTTCAAAACCATATACTAATCAAAATACTAGGAAGTTTAAGGCTGAAGTGTATGGAATGATGTAAGCCTTACACAATGACTTCAACCGGAACTCAAATTTCATAGTCAAATACATCTCGTTATTTTAGGCTTCAAAATTACCTGCGGCGATTAATATCCGCCTATAGGGTGCCGCACGAATAAAAGATACCAGCTTCCGGGAATACACTAGATCTGCAATGGTAAAACACCAATCTGCAGCCCATTAGAAATTTTTAAAAAAAGAACTTTTGACCAGATTGACACCCGAAGAGGCATTCTAATTGTCTCTGCATTCGCACTGCGATATCATTCTCCTTTAATCATATTCTATTGTGTCAAATAAAACGGTACTCGAATTAAGCTTCTAAATTTGCTCGTAGCATAATTTGGAAAAAAGAAGATCGAGGCATCAACTCAAGTATTAATTATTGTTCGGATCGAATTGTATCTTTCTATTATTCAAATTGTATTTTCGTTATTATTCATGTTATATTTTCATTATTATTCAACTGTGTATATTATTATTATTTTAAATATATTTTTATTATTAATGTGCTGTGTGTATGTTCATTAAAATACGATACTTAATCTATATTCAATTTTTTTATTATTTGCAATTTGTATTTCATATGTATTTGCTGTGTAATATTTATTTTTACTGCCATGTCTTTTCCCAAAGCCATCTACTGTACTTATCTTTTGCGCATTGGCAACAAGTAGTTTGCTTCGAGTTGTTAGTGTTGTACATCTGGGACTTGAGACATCTGGGACTTGCCTCCCACGGCCGGATCAGTTTTTAGGAGAATTGATGACCACACGTGCAAAAACACCTGCAGTCGCTAATATACTGCGACGGACGTGACTTAATTAGCCCCTGCAACCTTTGACCCAAGGGGAAGCATTTCGCCACCACCGGATGTGGGGAGTGAAAGGTGACGCTCCAAGAACGGTCAACCGCGAGGAGACAGCAAAGGGCTGTGAGAAAAGAGAGTTGAGAGCGAAAACTTCGCATGGAACGGATTCCAACCAAATCGCTCCCTCACAAAATTATTTTGGAGCTCTACAATCATCTCATAGCACAAAATTGTATATTAATATAAATAATAGCTGTGACTTAGTTAAACTACATTATTATATTTCTCTCTCTCTCTCTCAAACACGCTACTTTTATTAAAAAATGTCACAGTGTAATATAATCTGGGCGGAATGCTCAGTTCCTGTACTGTCCCTCGCTACGAAAGGTTCACGCCGCACAAAGCTGCTGGCATTTGTCTATATCTTTTAAAAGCAAAATATAGAGTTGTTAAGTTTTTACAAACAAGAGCCACATCTGTATTAGTCCCATGTGGCGGACAATTATTGTTATTGTGAAGTTAATTATTTGTGTGCGTGTGTGTGTTTGTTCAGAGACAAAATCCTTCCCCACTAAAGCCTAAAGGTCTCCAAAAAATTCGATTTCCCATGAGTGAGTGAGTGAGTGAATGTTTATAAGCGTCGCACTCTAAAGAAACATGGAGCCTACTGGCGACGGAATTCGTATTTTTTTTAACCACTGTCAAGTTGCGAGGGCGACACCTGAACTGTGGCATATCTTTCTCAAAACTTCCACATCCTCCCAATATGAGGACTTAAAGACACGACAGATTTAACGTGCATCAGCCCCTCTACACGGCGGGTCTTCAGTGACTTCAGAACTCGAAACAGCAACTCAGCAAACGCCAGCCATGAGTTCGTTCCAGTGACCACTAGGGTACCACGGCCACCTCGATTTCTTCATCACCAGACAGTAATGCAAACAAAAGATGAAATAAACATGTGGTAACTTTATTTACGATTGGAAGCATTTAATCTTGCTACATTTTCAATTGGCTCGATTTACAATTGCATGACAGGTATGAAATTGTCAACAATATTGTCACAAAGTGATACCCTATGAGTGGCCGAACGGTTAGAGCACTGCTCTACCATACAAGTGGCTCGGGTTCGAGCCTCCCAGATACTTGTTTGTTAAATTTAATCATGACTTTCGTTATTTATTATTATGGACATTTGCAAATTATGCAAATTGAATTTATGTAATCTTTCCTCAATGGTTATTCTAGAACTCTCCACCAGGTTTATAAAAGTAATGCAGCTGGATAGGTCTTCAGTTGTGGTGCTGCCCGTGTAAAACAAAGACGACAAAATAAACCTTGAATTGGATAACATCGCCTTGTTCCATTCTACGCTACATTTGGTGCACCATCCTCAAATGTCACAAACTTATAAGCTCTGAGGGCTCTAACCGTTCGGCCACTCAGAGCTTATCAGTTTGTAACAATATTTAAAAAATAGGAGCTAGCTTTGCTGTATTTTTTTTAATATGAGTTAAAAGTAGATAACAACCAATACACGTTTACTTCACGTACATAACCAGTTTCACACAGGCTTCTTGTACGAGTAAGATTTACATTTTTAAGAAAACACGTAAATGAGAGCATCGAGGCGTAATCTTTATGCTAAAAGTTTAAAATATCTTGGAATACAGAGAAGGCGTTTAAGTCCCCAAACCACCTTTGTCTATTTCAACTGTACATAATAGTCCCATGAGAGTTACTTCAGATGAATCAAGTCCATAGAATCATCTGGATCAGTTGTCGCCAACCTTCAGAACTTCATGGAACACTACATGTATAATTTCATATTTGGCGGAAAACTAATATGACTGACCAATGTATGACGGACCACTATAGCTATATTGTCGCTTATTTACATCTCCATTCACATTTCCAAATCACTGAAAAGGAACTTCTCGAAAAGCAAGAACAAATTTGCAATGCAAAGCAATATCAACAAACTGAAGTGTTATGTCGCCAATTTACCATAGTTGCCAATTCTCATTTTCAAATGTCGCTAGACATACCTGCAAACCAGCTAAAATTAGAAAAAACTTTGCTAAAAGTAGTAACTAAATTTTTTTTTTTTAAAGTATAATTCATATTTTGTAATACGTTTTGTTACTCATAAAGTTTGAAAAATAAAAGCTTCATAAAAATAATATCCCAACTTTTCTGCAGACCATCAAAAATTTGTTACGGACTACTGGTTTGTGACCGCTGATTTGGATGACTTTTTTCTATTATGTATCACCACGAAAAACTTCATTGATAAATGTTATCTAGTAGTAAACATTTTAAGAAACATTCATGTTAGTATATTACTCCTCCTCATGTTGGCTGAGGTAGAAGTCACGCTCATTAAATAGACACTCGGGAGGAATCCGAAAGCAGAAGGGATTAAGATGCCATGAAGTGGATATGAAATGATAACCAAAAGAGATTAACAATAATTCTCTTTCATTAATTTAACGTTAAACCTGTTTAAGCGATATGCAGACAAAACAGTAAACTAGTCATATATAATGGGTACTTTCTTTAATGAAATGCAGCCTCTGAACTCGCCAAAAGAAATCTTCCAACATCATTGAATGACTTATAATGATCTTGTCTGAGCGCCTAATGTAGAGGGAGAATCGGAAGGAAGATTAGCCATATTTCAAAAACAACCTAATGTATTCACGATACTAACCACAACTCAACTACAACCGATCAATGATAAGAGATGCACCAAATTAATAAATATGAAGACAATTAACGAGGTACGTGAGATATGAAAAGATCTACTTAATTCAATAGCTCTGACTTCTTCACTATTTAATCTAAATTCAATCTCCAGTGACAGTTCATCACCTTAAGTAATTCAATTATCAAATATTAAATATCGGCGATTCACATTCAATTTGATTAATCACTGTTCCGCTAGCAATCTATCCTATCTCTCTCTATCAAACCTGAAAGCCAAGACTTTATATAGTAGTCCTAATTTGCATGTTCACGTTTTCTTCTTCGAAGAGAAGTTTTATAATAAAATAATTTTTAAAGACCAGAAATTCCCCAAGAGGACCAGTTAGTTAAAAGAACGCGGATAAAACCGTCACAGACTAAGCAAATATTAATTCCGGAATCCATTTCAGGAATAAGCGACAACTATTCAAGCAGTATTAGCGTGGATAATGTCCACATAAATTTATTTTCTGCCAGTGACATTCGTTTGCAAAATGGAGTTGCACTATCTCAAAATGCCAATTTGCCTGGAAGGAAAAAACTTAACTACTGAACTTTAGTTTAGGAGGACAGACCTCGCAGATAGCCCGTTGCTACAAAAGTATCATAAATATCTAAAAAAATATTCAGCCAAAATCACATACACAACTTCAACAAGAATGAGAAATGCCTGAAAGAAAATTAAAGTGGATTTAAAAAAAAAGATCGCCAGTTCAAGTGATACAACTCAGCACCACTCAGAAACTTGTCTGATTGTTGTCTCTACAATCCTCTTTTCTGTCCGGAAAATCTTTTTACGGATATTCTAAGCAATTTTTTTCTCACGGGAAAACTCCCAATTGTTAACGAAAAACTAAAAACAAAAGCAGAGGATGACAAAAGACTGTGTATGATACATGAAGTGGCAAAAGTCCAAACAGAAATAAAAAGAGAGAGAGAAAGGAGGAGGAGGGAAGAAGGTAGAGGGGTCAGAAATTGAGCAGAAATGTTTCAAGAAAAACTTTTGGAATGAAAAAAAAAATTGGATGAGATTTAGAAACAAAAAAGGTTTTCACTGTCAATAGTAATCAAAATGATTTATTTGTTCCTTTGAGAAACAAAAGTGCGAACGAGTCCTAATATTTTGAGTGAAAATCTCATTGTAAATAAAAAGAAATACTGCATTTTTCTTTCGTGGAGGTTTCGCGGACTCTCTCCCTTCCCTAGCTTTTACTTAAATAACAAGATTTATAATAATAAAAAAAGTAATATGTATGAAAAATCGTAAGCAATTTACAGAGAAACAGCAAAAATGAACGTATAATTAATTCATGATCTAAAAAAAATTTAAAACATCGGAAGCGATGTTTCTTTAAGCAACATAAATATAGCATTAAGTAGGGAGCAAAAAGAAATACCTCGATAATTCGATTTTCATCACATTAATATTGCTTTGAAAATTATTCCAAAAAGCAGCAAAGAAATTCACTTTTGAATTAACATTTTAAGAACTCTTTGGAATTATTTAGTATTTCGAGAATCAACCTCAGGAAAAAACTTTTTATTTAGTTTAATGAATTTTATTACAGCTCACAACTCAAACTCGTACAGCGAGCAACAGATAATCCCACATTTGCAATCCATTAAATTAAAAAATATACTAACCACTTCAGGCTATTGTTTCATCAATTCATCACCTGATCAAATTGCAGAAATGTTGTTGTTGTTGTTACTTATGCCACCTCTTCTGAGGTAGTCAGATCGAGGCCCGCGAAATTCATCATGGCAACGGGCTAGATCTAAGCTTGTCGTTAGCCTAAGCTTTGAGCCCCCATTAAGGTGACAGTGAGATTTTGCTCGGTACAACACGATAGATGGTGACACCATTCGGACCCACTGGTTTAACAAGCACGTACTCCGTGTGTATTCGGAGGGTATTTGGTGGCATCGGGCATCGAACCCAGGCCTTCCGGTCTGGAGTCCGATGCTCTAACCACTAGGCTACCCACGGCCTCAAATTGTAGAAATAAAAATAGCTGTTAAAATATCGTTTGGTCGATTATTTTTAATTTTTTTTTAATAAATCACTTGGTAATGTAATAAGAATAAATTCGTTTAAAAATATCGCTTGCAGTTATCTCCAAGTGCAGAGTTTGCCATACTATGTATCATGTGGGTTATGGAAGACGAATACCAGAGCGAACACCGTTGCTCTCTCTATCTGCAGCAAACAAAATAAAACACCTCAATTTCGCTCAGCTTTACCTATCAAAAGATAGAAATTTTGAAAAGGTAATGTGGTCCAAAGAATCACGTTTTAAGCTGCACCATTCCCTACTGGACCTCAATAAGATCAGGATTTGAATAATTTCAATGGTCGAATGTTATTCCCGGGCATGTTCTCTGAAAGAGACTGAGAATTTTCAAACTACAAGTCAACTGGCAACAGTGTCAAGACTGCATTATAAGGGTGTGGGTGTGTGTGTGTGTGTGTGTGTGTGTGTGTGTGTGTGTGTGTGTGTGGTGTTGTGTGTGTGGTGTGTGTGGTGTGTGTGTGTGTGTGTGTGTGTGTGGTGTGGTGTGTGTGTCTAGGCATAGTCCTACCAATATAAACCATCATTACTTATTTAATCCAAATGAGGCAATTGGGCGCGACGACTTGTGAATAGGTTTGTAAGATTGTGAGTCATGCACATTTATTTTTTCAGATACCGTTTGTGTGCGAGTATTTTACAATGTATGTTATATAGCAGGGGTGGGCAGACTTTTCCAGGGTGCGGGCTTCTTCTAATTTTTTCAAGAAGTTGCGGTCCACCCAGTGCCAGTGGTGCACATAAGGGCGGGGGAGGGGTCCACGGTTCCGGACCCTCCTCATAACCCTCCGGACTATCCCTTTTCCGATTCATTATAGTCCCATGTATATAGTATGTAAAATGTAATTAGGTATTTGATATTAGTCATTTTTTTATTTATCAATGTTAATTATTTATTCAGTAATTTATTTTTTGTTGTTTTTTGTTCCCGACAATCGACAAAATCAAAAAAATATATATTTGGCTGCGTATTGGGGTATGATACGAGAATGGTAGACCTTCAACCCTCGACCCTTTCCCCTTTAAAAACTCTTGTGTACTCTACTGCCCAACTCGTAGGTGTGGTGAGGTGAGGAAAAGTTATTATTATAACTCATAATAAATGCCGAATATATGTACTCTCTCTCTTACCTACAGAACTAAAATAAAAAATAAGACTTTTAAAATCGCTTTTATAAAGCAAAACGCAAGATATAAACTTAATATAATTATATCAAATGATACATTTATTATGAAGCAAATCTAAATACATTTAAAAATATAAAAATTTTATCTAAAATTAGTTTTGTTGTTATAGTCAGTAGAAGGCTCAGCCTGCGTACTGTCAACCAATCTTGAATTTTCCGTATGTAATTACAAACTAGTAACATTTTTAGGTGGTCACGCCAAAATGTCTTGGTAGTCCACCGGTCGATCGCGATCGACGTAATGCCCACCCCGGTTACATAGTGTCTACTTTTAAGGATCACACGTGGAGCTTACTTTTGCATAGGGGGCCACAGGCACAAAAACTCGTATGATGTATATAGGCGCCGGGCCTCAAAAATTCTTAAGACATCCCTGAAGGAAAGAGCACAAAAGCGCGCACGAGACCCTAACGTATTACTAAAACATTTCAATCTGGTCGGGCAATGTGGTGTTTCTGAAAACAATTTCCTAGCATGGCTTAGGCCCTGGACTTCGTCTGCTTAAGGTATCCGACTACTTGCGACAACTTTTTTTTTAAAGATCTAGGGATTTTTTGTTGTTTTTAGATTTCTTTAGTACATTTTAAGAAAAATATGCTAAACTTAAGAATAGAGAAAGAAATTATTTTTACTAAAATGGAAAAAAATGGGTAGAAATTGACAAAAAATAACATAAACGCATCCCTCTCTGTACCAAAAACTTATGAACTGATTTTCAATTCTGATGTTATTCATTTTTGAAATGACCTTCAGGATAAGAGAAATTGCAATTTTTACAAAAACTAGAGCACTTTATCTTAGTTATTATATGAAATTTCTTTAAAAAGTGATTATATTCACATAAGGGACTGTAAGTTTTGTAATAAAACAGTGATTGATTATTCTGAAGGTTAAAACACTTCTACTATTATACAGAACATACACAAAAAATTTCAGTTCATTATTTTCAAAACTATTTTAGCAATCGCTGTCCTTGTTTGAGCATTTAAAAAAATACTGTTACGAATTTTGTATAAAATAATGTAAATAATTTGTATTTGGATGTGCAATGCCTTTATATTACTCTATCCTATATTTATTTCATGATAAAATTGTAATATTCACAAGCAACGCCGTCCCTTACGTTATAATGGTGATTCAATGGGAACTTGGCGAAATATTGGCGATAGAGCCAAGTTAGCATCATTTTTGCGACCAAGTTGGTGACTTTGGCGACCAATTTGGCGACATTGCGACCATGTTGACGTGTTCGGACCCTCTGGATTCTTCTAGAAATTAATAGAGAAATCCACTAACTTCACGATCTGTGGCGCGAGCGCATCTTTCCAGAAATTTCGGCCTCTGCTATAAATAGAGAGATACTCGCCGCAAGAGTCAGTCTGATTTCAACCAGCGAGTAGTGAGCATTGTTTTGATTAGCGATTAGTAGACTTGCCTTGAACTTGATCAGCTCGGTTGTGCTTGTGAATAGTCATTTACATACGTGTATTTTAGACACTGTTTATTGTGTCTGAGTGCTGTTGAAGGTGTGAAATCCTTCTGTTATTTATTCTGTGAATTTTGCTGTCTGAATCCTGTATTTCAAGATTGATTTCCGACAATAAATACTCATCGCTCTTAAAGAATGTCTTGTTGTTTACGTCTGATTTGCATAAAATCCTCGAACCCCGATCTACGTTAAATACATTTCGAGTAAGACGCGTTGTAAAGTATGACATCTTGCTTAAAGTAATGGTATCTGCTTTTACTAAAACCCTTGTAGTTTTTGTTTTAGTGAATAGAAAATAATAAACTTTGTATTTTTTTAAAGCTAATAAGATAGCCCATTTAATAAAATCAAAAAAAATGTCAATTTTTGGCACAATTCACAATTTTAAGGTAGTCGGATATCTTAAGCACATCATATCTAAACATCATTGCAGACCAAATACATCCAATAATGGCTGATTATTTATCCCAATGGCAATATATTTTCAACAGGGAATAATGCATCCTTCCATAGTGCTGGTATTCTACAGGATTGATTCGGAAAATATAACGGAGACTTAACTTTGTTCAGTTGACACCCACAACCTTATCAGAGCGTTAGTAGTATGAAGTTAAAAGAGCTATATGAAAATCTACAAACATCCAATCTCACACTATTGGAAAGCATCATACCTCACACAAGCACGGTCTCAGACTTCACAAACAACCTATCAACAACTCGTAGCGTCCACGCCAAAGTGAATCAAATCTGTATTAAAAGTAAAATATCGACCAACAAGATATATTGGTGGGATGATCATTATAAAATGGTTTCTTGGTGTATATTACAGCTTTATATATATCCCATGGAAAACATTTTGTCAACATATACTACAATCCATTTTACTTAATAGGTTAAGTCCAGAACCATTTGTATATGACATTTTATGTTGGTTAGCAATGTTTTTATAAATTAAAAAACGTTAAAAAAATTTTTTATAAATTAAGTATTTATGTAATGATTATGACGTTTTGAAAATGTGGTTAGACACATTATGTATGCTAGTAATAAAACATAAAACCGATATAATCATCCCTCTATCTTGAATATTATATCTCAGAGGAATTTTCTTTTGCTACCTATAATATATCAAATGAAAGTACTGAGCGAAGAAAATGTAAGACATGCTATTTCCCATTTCATACCGTTTACCGAGAAAATGAATTTTTACCCACTCAAAAAGGCAGAATGATTTCTTCGTAAAATTTTCGAGCTAAAAAACAACAACAAATGACATAAAGGGCATTTAATTTGAACTAAAATGTAATGAAAATCCTTTAACTAGAAATCTGGAAAAACTTAGATTTATTTTCAATAGTATCATTCCATTAAAATTTTTTCTTTCTTTGAAGATATTTTTCTTAGATCTCTGAGAATCAAAAAAAAAAAAAAATACTGTAACGGAATGTATCAAATACTTTATCATCATTATCGTCACTGTTGAAAAGTTCTGATTGAAAGATGGTTTTCTTTTAAAAATTCTGACAAGACTTTTTTCTTCTTGACTGCAGTGGTTCACCAATTCTTTGATTACAAAATTCAAAGGCAATATCTTTTCCGTCTTGTCATCCATAATTTAATTTTCCATCTCTTTCAGTCAACAGCAATTTTTTGAGTCATACCATGTTGATAAGTTAAAGCAATTTAATTCAATGTACTTAATAGTATCTGGGTTTTTTTTTTTTTTTTTTTTTTAAGGATTTACAACTCTTTTACTGCACGGGTTACATTTCTTTTCCAAAATGAAAGTTCTTTTTTATCACATGGAATAATTCTCAAAGTATTATTTTTAACCCGGCACTTCTCGCGCAGGGTGTGTCATACCCACCGTCTAACTTTTTTTAACGCTCCTTCTAAACGCTTTTTGGAAAATGGATAGTTTCTCGTGTAGCTGACTTAAAGGTCATATCCTTCGAGGGGACTTAGCTTGTAGGTGAATTTTAAATATATATTTTTGAATACAGCCTCTTCGGACCTGTCATACCCTGCGCGTGAATCGCCTTTACTGTTTTGAATGCATGATCATGCTTTAAATCTTTTTTATGCTATGGGTTTCATTGTAGTTATGATAAAGAAATGAGATATTTAAGTAACTTAATAGATAAAGAATTTAATAGATATAGTAGTACAACAGTATTTTCGGATGAAGAAAGTCTCTTTGCGGCAATGATGAGGAAGAATCGAAAGATGAAGAGTATAATAGCAAGCATGATTCTTCTACTGTAATCGATCCAGATAATTTAAATAAGGGAGCAATTATCGTCCTTGATAAAATGACCCCATCATATCCAATGGCTAGAAAATGTAATCGTTAGCCTATGACAAACGTTTCTGTATAGTTTCTGAACGTTGCGACAATAAATGCACAAATTATTTTGTTAAGTCCTCAGAAATCCCCTACTAAACATCGAACCAGACGCTGATTTCTGAAGAGTTTTGGATTTCAATTTACAGAAGAATGTAGAAACCAGAAAGCAATGCTTCTATGAAATTTTTAAAAAATTAAGATCCAGTGAAAAACATCGCTTTTATTCGCGACGAAGACAAAATGAATATATAAACAAAGTACTGATTGCCCTTATAAAAAAGAACAGAAAAACTAAATTTGCGAGTGGAAAGTGCTATAAACATATTGCATTTCCTACTTTTCTTCCTTTTTCATCTTTGTAAACAAAATTTATGGTAAAAACAGAATGTAACATTCTTGGGTATGAGATACCCTGCACGAGAACTTTCGCTCGTATTTTTCGCACGATTGATGCCGGGTTAATAAACCAAAAAATCAAAACAGATTATAAAAAGTACAGCCTATTCACATATTTATAAAGATCTCTCAACAGATTTATAAAAAAAATGCAAAGAACTGGTTTGATCTACTTTGAAAGAGAATGTTGCCTCATAACTATACAAGGGTTACTGGAGACGGGAACCTGTTAACTTACAATTACTTGTCAGATAATGAAACTGCTATTAAACTATTTTCACTGATTCTCAGTAAGCTTTTTTAATGGAAAACAATTTAATACAGAAGAAACTACCTTCTTAAACTAGTCAAATTTTTAAATGTATGTACAAACACAGGTACATTTTTTCAACAAATAATTACAAGAGAAAAAGAAAAAGCGAGGTAATTTTCATAAGAAATAATAATTTTTTAAAAAATTTATAATCCAAAAATCTGAAAAACTGTAGCCATCTATACAAAGAGCTGCGATTTGCCGATCTTGGACTAAACCAGCGATACTCAACCTGCGGCCCACAGGGCCTTTTTAAGTTGCCCGGACATGGCCATTGCTCTGGGAAATTCATTTATGTATGAAAATTTGGTGCGAAATGCTTTGTTAAAAAATCAAATATATCAATTTTGCTTTTTGCTGTCGTGTGGATACGCATTGATATTTTTTTTTCTGATTAGCGATAATAAACAACAGTGGAATACCGACCATTTTATGAATAGAACTAATTTTTAATTATCTTTCATATCTTGCAAACGAAAAATATTCGAAGAAAATAGATAGTTTCAAGACGATTGGGAAGTTGGCTATTTTGTAGTGAAAAACAAGCATGGTTCAGTAATTGTTTGATTTGTCATGAAAGTGTAGTGTTTAAAAAATACCAATAAACAGGAATCGTCCAATGACCCTTTTCCTCGAAGATCTCTTTCAAGAGATGATAAATAGGCTTTCTTGAGTAATCTTTACAAGAGCAAAAAAAGTGTTTTGTCAGTGGTAATGTCATAGTGATAACAAAGGAGCCCTATGAAATGAGTTACATCATTGGTTATCATATGAAACCGTTTACTGATGCAGAAATTGTGAATGAGTGTGTGAGTGAATATTAACATCGCACTGTTCAGCTACACGATGGCTTTTGGCGACGGTCGGCATAATTTTGAACCATAGTCAAGTGACGCAGACGACACCTGAGCTGGTACCCCCTCTCCTAACTACCACACCACACGAACGGGAGGACGTTTGAGCTCTCGACACATTTAACGTGCATCTCTTCCCTATATGGTGAGTCTTCAGTGGTACTGGGATGGAGCTCATGACACGCTAGCCATGATCCGATGCCTAGACCACTTGGCTACCACGGCCAAAAATTGTGAAAGACTGATTCTTAAATGCTTCCAATTTAGAAAAATTCAGTGATAAAAATAAAAAAATATAAAAATAATAATTAAAAAAAAGCAAAATAGGAGGTTTAATATTTTCACCAATTTCCACATTTTCAATTTTCTATGTTATCTTGGTCTTGAAGCATTCCCCCTCCCCTCCCGATCCATTAATTCTCATGTTGCAGGCCCGCGTGAAATAGCTAACATATGTATGCGTCCCGGCAGAAAAAAATAAGGTTAACTAATATTATCCTCATCACTAATGTTAGTGATGAGGATAATATTAGTTAACCTATGAAATGTGTTATATCATTGGTAATCATATGAAACCGTTCACTGATGCAGAAATTGCGAACGAGTGATTCTTAAATGCTTCCAGTTTAGAAAAATTCAATGATAAAAATAAAAATATATAAAAAATAATAATTAAAAAAAGCAAAATAGGAGTTGTAATATTTTTAACAAATTAAACATTTTAAATTTTCTATTCTATCTTGGTCTTGAAGCATTCCCCCCTCCCCCGATCCATTAATCCTCATGTCGCGGCCCGCGTGAAATAGCTAACATATGTATGCGGCCCGGCAGAAAAAAAAGTTAACTAATATTATCCTCATACTAATGTTATCCCATCACTAATATATACCCCCCTAAACTAATATTATCCCCATCAATCCTTACATAAGAACTAACCAACCAAAATTTCGGAAGCAGCAAATATGGAAAGAGTAAAGGTCTCCTTTACAATTTAAATAGTCTCATCTCTATTTAATATATATTTGCCTTGAATTTTTGAATATTATTAAACGAGAAAGCTTAAAGCGATAGGACTTCTCAATTTTCAACACACAACAATTAATTCCCCAGATACGTACACGAGTGGGTCATACCCTCGGAAAGAGTAAAGAGTGGACGGTTCTGCCACCGGAATCATTTCCGCCAACGAATGATATATGGCTCAGAAGCAGGAATATTAATATCCGCACGCTGTCTGAGTTATTAAGTCCTAATGAGAGAGAGAGAGACGCTTCGCCGTCTAGCGCCATGGGAACTGTGCAAAAAAGTCAACACTCTGATGCCAAGAGAACGGGAAACAGTTCCGGATGGGGAACGTACGAGGTAAAAAACACCATTTGTGAGTCCCATTTCGCTAAAAATGCTAGGGGTGGACAGAAGAAAGGGCGTGTAGAATTCCTTTAAGTTATTGGTTTATATTAAAAATTCATATGGATATTTATATAAAGCATTTTCGTGATTTATTCTGACCTTAAAAGGTCTTTTGATCTGATTTTACTCTACTAAATAGAAAATATTATATTAACGATTGAAAATTTGAATATATATATATATATATATATATAAAATTTTTCAATTTTTTCATATCTCCTTTTAAATTCTGTTGTCTGGTTATCTCACAATTTCAATTATTTTCAGTTTTATCATGTTTATTCATCTTTCTCTTGTAGAGAAAGATGAATAAACAAGAGAACAGAAGAGAGATGAATTAACATGATTAATACTTAAATGAATTGCAATTGCAAGATAATCAGACAATAAATTTTAAATGGAAATAAGAAAACTTAAAAAAATAGAGTTAAATATAAAAAAAATATAAAAGCATGGATGGTACAATATTATAAACATTGTTGACTTAGGACAGCTTAAAAATAAAATAATTTATATAAAAATGGGGTTGAACATGTTTTGTGGCCAGCCAACCTTTCCTCTTTCTATTAATAATACTGAGCAAAAACCTATTGAAAATATATATATATATATATATATATATATATATATAGGGAAGAGTGAACTAATAGTAGGAATTCAAAAAAAGAGCTTGATTTGTCAGCATTGTTGTAACAACGCACACCTGGTTTGGCTAGTTTGGCTGAAAAACCGGTTTTCGACGCCAACTTTTGTGTCATTGTTTTAACAGTTACATTGTTACAACAATGGAGACGAATCTAAGTTGGCATCAAAAACTGGTAATTAATTTAATTTAATTAATTAACCGGTAATCAATGAATTAATATTTGAGAAAACTGTATTAACATCAAGTGTCATCCACTACAAGTTAAAAAATTTTTTATTTGAACTTGATTGGATGAATAGAAAGTATTTTATTAACGATTGAAAATTTGAACAAGATAAATATATATATATATATATAGAGAGAGAGAGAGAGAGAGCTATATAATAGTAAGAATTGAAAAATCTCAACTAAATCCTTCACTTTACCACAGCGAGTGAATATTAACGTCATCCTATTAAGCAACACGAGGGTTTTTAAGGACGAACCTCATAAATTTGAACCATGGTCAACTGATTAGGACGACACCTGAGATGGCCCCTACCTTCTTCTAACTTCCACACCACATCAACGAGAGGGAGTTTTAGCCCCGACATATTTAATGTGCATCAGCTCCTCTACACCCCCGGTCTTCACAAGGCTCGAACTCATGACACGACAGTGTGGCTGCGGTAGCCTAGTGATCAAGGTATCGGATCGTGGCTGGCTTGCCACGAATTCGAGCGCAGCACCACTAAAGACCCGTCGTGTAGGGGAGCGATGCCCGTTAAATCTGTCGAGAGCTCAAATGTTTTCCCGTTGGTGTAGTGTGGTAGTTAGGAGAAGGGGTGCCAGCTCAGATGTCATCCTCGTCACCTGACCATGGTTCAAAATTATGAGATCCGTCGCCAAAAGCTTTGTGTAGCTGAACAGTGCGACGTTAATATTCACTCACTCATTCATTCATGACACGATAGCCACGAATGCATGACCTTGACCACTAGGCTACCGCGGCCTTTTCACCAAACCACATGAGATCAGAGAGATTTCCATAGAGTTGGCGTTAACATCATTCTGCATGTCATTGTTTAACGAAATTCAGATTTATCAACAAGAAATTTAGATGTAGTTAGTTAATCTAACAAGATTTTTTTTAGCCTCAAAGCAAAATAATCATCATTATTCTATGCAATAATTTTCGATGGAAGAATTTCTAGACCATAATTTCTGCCACAAAACTGCTTGGAATTAAAATGTCGATGTTCAGTATTCGAAACAATTTAGGAATTGGATTATGGAAAGATTTGCCAAATCTTCCAGGAAACGTTTTACAGCAATTCTGAGTCAATCTTTTCAGAATTAGTTCTAGTGAACGGAAAATAATAAACTTGGTATTTTTATAAAGCTAATAAGATGGCCTGTAAAATAAAATCATTAAAAAAATTGTCAATTTTTGGCAAAATTCACAATTTTAGGGTAGTCGGATACCTTAAGGTCAACCCCGTTACATTACCTGATCTGAAACTATGAAATTCGTAATCACTGACCTTACTATAGAGCTTCTGAAAGTGACATCAATTCAAAACCAATCAATACCTCGTACAAAATCGTAATTATTAATCACCAGGAGCAGACTATTCACCTGAGAAGTTGAACAGAGTCTAGTTAGTCAACTGGGAAATGTATAATCCCTGTTGCAGAGACTTTTCGACAAGTTCGGCATCTTCCCGTAATGAGTCTAATTAAAGAGATTCCGCCGGACAAAGGGAAATTGATTTCTCCGTTCGACAGCTCTTAGCGCTACCTTGCACACACTGCTAATGGGGAAATAGTTCTCCACATGAAAGTACTTAACGCCAGTCCCCCCTATTCTACAACTGTACCTCCTCTTGAAAGAGTTTATGAAAATAATCTCATTAAGAATATTTCAGTAAAAAAGTACCCTTGAAAATATTTTCGTAAATAATATTGATTCATTAAAATTTAACAATGAAAAGGCGTTACCAAGTTATATAGTGTCTTAAAAAGGACACTGTGTGATGGTTCTATCCGCACTCATTGAACTAACAGTCCTCTTGGGGAATTTCTGGTCTTTAAAAATTATTTTATTATAAAAATCCTCCTCGAAGAAGAAAACGTGAATATGTAAATTAGGATTACTGTATATAGTCTAGATTTTCAAGTTAGAGAGATATATAAGATAGAATGCTAGCGGAACAGTGATTAATCAAATTAAATGTAAATCGCGGATATTTAATATTTGGTAAATGAATTACCTAAGGTGACGAACTGTCACTGGAGAGTGAATCTAGATTAAATAGCAAAGAAATCACAGCTAATGAATTAAATAAGTGAATTAAAGATTAAAGTCTTCTCATATCTCCCGTACCTCATTAATTATCTTTATATTTATTAATTGGATGAATCTCTTATCCTTGATCGACTGAATTTGAGTTGTGGTTAATATTGTGAATAAATTGCAGTTTTATTGATCATGGCTAGTGTTCCTTCCAATTATCCCAATCCTTTAAGCACTCAAGTGAGACCATTATAATTGTTTTACACAAAGTTTTTTTTTTCTTCTTTCAAATGGGGCTACGGATTAACATTTACCGAGAGCTGGTATTTCTTTATAAGGTGGTACCCTATACATGAATACCAATCACCACAACGTAATTTTGACGCTTAGTTTTCTTCCTAGTTTTCCTACCTGAGAAATTGTACAAGGAATAAAATTTTGCCGAGAGCACCCAAGCCAAACAGGCACTCTAGGGATCTTTAACATGTCGCATAATCATACGACATTAACATGTCACATAATCATACGACATGGACGTACATCAATCATACGATTTCAATTTTTTTCACAATGAAAATCAACCTACTTGGGCCGGGATTAAACCCGCAAACTTGGGCGTACAAGGAAGGCCAGCCAGCCGGCACACCAAATTTTATTAGTCATTATCATTTGTTAAATATATTAGTTAGCATATTACAGTAAATTACTTCATATTATCAATTAATCTCAAATTTTTCAATAATTTTCCTTTTTTTTAAAAAAAAAATTTGATTTATAAAAAAAAAATTTACTTTAAAATTTTTATTTTTGTATTAACAAATGCCCCCATGTAACAGATTCCAAAATCTCCACTTATTTCTAAAAAAAATTACCTCAATAGTTTCAGAGAAGGCAGGGAAAGTGTCGAAGACGACAAACGCTGTGAACGTCCGTTGACTTCCCCCACCGCTGAAAACATCGAAAAGGTTTCTGCGGCAGTACGTAGGAACAGGGTTCAAACAATAGCAGAGTCAGTTGGGATATCCTCAACCACATGTCAATGGATACTGACTAAGGATCTTAACATGCATAGGGTGTGTCAACATATCGTTCCCCGCATGTTAAACGAAGACCAATCAGCAGATGAAGTTAAAAGTGCATCGCAGGCTGAATTAAAGGACATGGCGAAAAATGGATTCCAGAAATGTTTTGATGACCTTTACAAGCCATGGCAAAAATGTGTTGTTACTCAAGGGTCTTATTTCGAAGAAGGATGTGTTTCAGCAGTTAAATTGGTAATATTTTTTAAGTTGTAGACTCGGTCCGGGAACTTTTGAATCTTACTACGTAAGATCCTTCATATAAATCAACTTTAATAACAACAAAATGATTTAACAATTTTTATACTACATTTCGTTTTCGTCAATTTATTTTCTTAACATTTTTTCTATCAAATAAGCTGCATTTGGACAGTTTAGCCTTTGCAGACAAGGCAAGTCCCCTAGTGTGAGAGTCATGTCATTGATGGTGCCATCTAGGGGCAGTTCTCGCTACCAAATTCAATTTCTTCAATTCAAGCTCTTATCAGATGCTAAATATTGCCGAGAGTACCAACACCAAATTGATACGCAAGGAATCTTTCACATGCCACATAACATGCGTGCTTGCGATTTTCTTATCCAGAAAATCTCTCTACTCCAATCGGGATCGAACCCACAACCTTAAGCTCACGAGGAGGGAAAGCCATCTTTTAAACACCCAGCCGACATTTTTTTAACATAGAATGAAAGATTTTGCAAAAACTGGACTGATTTTCCATGAGAAAAGTATAGTACTAAATTATAGGGTTACTTTCCGCGACATCGTAACGATTCAGAAATTGCTTTTTAGAACCCACCAGCACGAAATACAAAAAAAAAAAGGCCTACATCGTAATATTTTCCCATAATGTTTACTCCAGACAACCACCATATTGTAATTACAAACTCGGTAATATTGATCGCAAGGTAAAAAAAAAACTAACGTTCAGGGACAAAAAAAAAAAAAAAACATGAATATAAAAAATAAATAACACATTCCTCGCCCTAGCGTGAAAACGATTTTCCCCCTGGAGCCAAACGATGCATGGAAAGATCAACATTTAAATAATACCAAACAAAAATACGTACCGTTTCGATAAGTAACGCATAGAGTAAGGCGTGATAAAAAAAAAGTTTTATTTTTTTACTTGCCTAGGACGTGCAAACGATACGAAATTCGAAAACCCGCAAACGATTCATTTCCAAAAAAAAAAAAGAGTTATTTTTTCCCTCACTCCTTCCCCTGGCGTCACAATTTTCATTAGTGCTGAAACTAAAACAGGGAGAAGAGAAAGTTCTGGCAACAACAAAAAAAATTATTCGAAACGTGAACAAGCAGTAATGAGAACTACTCAACCCAGCAGAAAAAGGGGGGGGGGCATATATTGCTTGGCGACCACCAATTAATGCATTGCTAACGGGTAATGGTAGCGAGGTATGAACGAAAATGAAAAATTAGTTGGTTCCGGAATAATTAATGATCACAGTAATTTGTGTTTGTTTAGATAACACTAATGTTGAATAATTAGCATAAATGATGAGAAAAAGCGTAATTTATTATAAAACAAATCATATAATAAATATTCAAAGGGATAATAAATAATGGCATTCTATTGCTATAATTTCTATACCCCAAATATCATCATAAATTGACTTAAAATGAATTACTTCTGTTTTGTTGTTTGCTCTAAATATGCACAACTAACAATAGAACGTATTCACAGTCAGTGGCGATGTCGACACCTGAGTCAACACTTTACTTTCTACCTCCTTCACGATAAATGAAGGGTCTTCTTTAGATAAAATGTAACATGAAAATTTTCACTGTCCAGCATGATAATTTCTAATAATTGATTTGAGTTTATAGAATAAAGCTATACTTGGCCAAGCTGCTCAAAAAACAATCATTAATTTCAGAGGAAGCAGAAGAGAGTATGCACCTCTGTTCCAGATACACTCTGGGGGAGGAAGAAGAGGGAGGGGATGACAAGAAAAATAGAAGAAGCCTCCCCGAAGTGCATCAACAAAAGATAACAAACTGAATGCGAGTGATGAAGAATCATTCAGCGAATAAATTTTCAAAAGTACAACAGTCGACCTTTCAGCGTCCTCTATTTGTAGCGACTATCCAGATTTTTAATTTTCAAAGTATTTATGTCTTTAATGTCATCCAACATCTAGTTGGTGGTCATCCTCAGACTCAGGTTTCACCGGGTTTTTTTAATGTCAAGATCTTAATGTGATTATCTTCCGGGGTTCTCCCAAAATGGCCAAGCCATCTTAATCTATAACTACGAATGACTTGTATTATTTGTGGTTGCCGATAAAGCCTGTACAGTTCAAAGTTATATCTGGTTCTCCAACGTCCTCTTTCCTGCACCGGGCCAAAGATAGTTCTGAGAATTTTTCTCTCAAAGATGTCCAGTGCACGCGTTATATCTTTAAGATTTATGTCTTAATTGCATAAAGACATACAAGTATTATTACACAGACACACAGTAAATCCGAAACTCAAATCTAAAACAAATAAGTTATTAAGGGAACAAATCTCTAATGATTGAGAAGTTTATTAACGCGCACTTTGAAGCATCGCATGGATTATTGGTGAAAGACCTCGTAATGGTACACCACGCCTAGGAAAATGCCTGAGCTGTGGACACTCTCCTAACTTCAACACCAAGGAATCTGTGAAAACTCTATGCCTCGACAGATATAATTTTCGTCAGCCCCTCTAAGTAATGGTTTTTTTTTATGGCAGCAGAGGTGATGAGTGAATTTCTGGTAGAGGAGTACACATTCTAACTCCTACCGGCGCCGTGAACATTAAGATTAAAAATGCGAATTTTTGTTCAGTTTTTAGATCGGAGCTTATCAAGAGGGGTTTGCAGTTCGCATGTGAAGCCGAGGATCAATTTCATGATGCTTGGATTCTGAATGACAACAGGACTTCAGTTCAGCATCTTTCCAATTGAACATCTATTGCGGAAAAGACTAGACTTGATACCCTAGAGCGGATTTCTTCTAGTTATAGTGTACATTTTCAGTGAGCCCCATCCTACGTGGGAATTGCTGGTAATGAAAAGGCCGATTTCTTGGCCAGGACTACGGCAAAGGAAGGGGTAAACCCTACTGCGTTTCTTGCGTTTTGCGAATTGTCCTCCCTTAAGACTGATCGCAATCAACTTGGAAGAACTCCACCTAATCATCTTTGGTACTTCGGAAAAGATCCAGAAGGTTCATTCAAGCTTTTGCCAAGGAAATTTCAGACTGCCTTCTCGTGTTTTATGAGCGACCATATAAAAGAACTCACCTTTATTCAGGGTCAGAAGATATTTCTGGAATGCCACTGGTGTTGTTCCGATCTGATCTCCCCTGACTACATCTTGGCTTGTTTGGGTTTTAAAAAGGATGAGTTCCTACAGGACCCTCTCTTCTTTTTTTCAGACTCTTTAAAGATTTTTGGATTCATGGAGATTATGAACATCTGGGATTATCAATAACAGCAATAAGCAATGGTTTTTAATGATGCAGAACTCAAACTCACGATTCGGTGAAAATAACGCAAGTCACGTGGTCGCGAGCAGGACAACTCGGCTATAAGGGCAGCAGCTTCTAATGCATAGGTTCTCAACGTGGGCGTTTGAGGCTTTCAGGAGGGGGGGGGGGCAGTAAAAGACCCAGAGAAAATTAGGGGACGATAAGATGGCATGGAGGGGCTTGGACAGATTAACCAAATATAGTCTATAAAAAGACTTAAAAAACACGCTGAGTATGTACTAACAAAAGTAAACTTTAATACTGTTTACCTTATGCTGATTGTATGTATTTAAATCATTTCTATATCATATGTACGAAAATTCACATATCTCGGTAGTTGGGGAAGTGGATGAAAAACTTAAAGATTACATTATTCAGATCTACATTAAATTGAACGATATAGTGCATTTTAATTTCTGTAGTGCACGTGTTGTCTTTGTGAGCAGTAGGAAAAATGTTTCGTCCATTGCATTTCATTAAGTACGTTACCTAAGAAAGATAATTAAATATATTAACCAGGAATCAACGTGTGATTCTTTAAAGGCTGACACTATTGATTTATGTTTATTTTGAAAGCAATAGTTTATTATGAATTACTTCGTATCATTAAAACCCCTGTCTGTCTTTATAACAGGTAAGCTACAACTTTTATTCCACTCTTTTAAATGAAGAAGAAATTCAGTAGCGTTCCAATTCCAACAATATCCTATCTATGACTAAAATATATAATATATTTAAATATATTTGTGGCAATAGCTATTTCAGATCCTCAAGTAAAAAAATTGGGGCTTTAGAAAAAAACTAAATTAAAAAATATATTGTAGTAGAAATAGAATATTTTTTTTAAAATTTAACTCTTGTTTCCACCATGTATTATGTACACTCTTATTTCTCTAGAATGGGAGGGGGCGGTATCGAAATATTCACTAGAAAATGGGGCACCAGTTCAAAAAAGGTTGGGAACCTATGTTCTAATCGAAACAGAATTCAAACTAAAGACACCCCCCACCCTCCATCAGCCCAGATCTCTCCCATCAAATGCCCAGATAAAAATGCGTAAATTTGAATGATATTGATGTCCCACACATCGCAATGGGATATTTGCAATGAATCTTAAGAAATCTGAACTACGATTGAATAACATTACAAACAAACCTGAAATGATACCCACTCATCAAATTTCCATGAATTTTACGAATGACTATATTTGTGAGTTTTCTTTTATTTTATTAATTCGTTTAAATATTTCCCAACCCAAAAATGTATTTGATGATTTCTTCTTCAGAAAAAAAAGCTGCATTCAACAAAACCCTTCATTCTCATTTTTCAAGGATGTAATTAAAACAATAAGAAGAACGATATTTTAAATTCCAAGGTGCAATTTAAATATGCATGAAAAAGTGTAGAGAGAGATTTAAAAGTAAAATTATTAAATTTCATTAACTTTATAAATTTCATACAACTTAGAATATTAAGTTAAACATTTAAACATACTTTTAAACAATAAATGCCCTTGAAAAAATGACGAAAACTTTTAAATAAAGTTAAATGTTTTTATTTTTTATTTTTAGAAGTATGTTTGATGTAAAGTTATAGTAAAATAAAATTTTAAGATAGAGAGTTTCCCCGAAAATCGAAACAAAAATTCCATTTTAACACATTTTGTATTTTTTTGCCCCTCCCTAAATTTCAAAAATGAACATCAATAAAAAAAATGGTTTAAAAAGCCAACCCCGTAAGTTTAAGCCTTTGAAAAACTTTTATAGATGAACCAAATGGGTCAGATCTGCGATTAGTAGAATAATTTATTTCATTAACACCCAAAATTTAGTGAAAAAACATTAGCCCAAGTTTAATTATTTAAAATTCGTTAAAAAAATAATTCTTTTAAAAAACAAATTCAATAGAATTACTTTTTTAAAAAAATAATGCTTAAAAAAAATTACCGAAATATTTGAGAATAAAGCATTTAAAAAATTAATATAAATAGCTGGTAGAATAAGAAAACGAACTATCTCTCTCATTCATATATTTCATTAACTTTTTTTTTTTTTTAATGATTTCGATGAAAAATACAGTTTAATATTTGATGAAAATTAAAATCGAAAGCTCTTTTTTTTATTATTTCGAAACAACTTATTATTCGTTTACAAGATAAAATTTACGCACATTTTAAAAATACATTAAAATGAAGTATCCATAAAAACATACTCTAATGTGAAAAAAAAATGACAATAACAATAAAAAAACAGGTTTCATTGAAACATTCCAGGAAAATCCTCCCCACCAAAAAAAATTAATAAATGGTAAATAGGTTAGAACAAAAAAAGTGAAAAGCCAGATAGCTTCATTTCGCAATCAATTGAATAGAAGTCACGAAAACTTTTTCTTTCGTTTCAACACAATAAGCATATGAGAGGAAGAAAAAATTCATAATCCCATTTATTTTAATAATAAATTATTCATTAAGTTGATGTAAATAAAAGAAATGTTATAAAATGCACATTTTAATGCCATTTGCGAAGAAAAATGTCTGTATTTAATGGAAAGATAATTAAATATATATTCGTTCAAATGCTTGCAACTGACATCTAAATTGAAATTATTTTTTATTTGAAATACGCGTTGAAACATCGCTTTATTTCAGAGCGTTGCAGCACTTAAAATTTTACGTATCTCATTTCTTTATTGTGAATCATTTTCTTACAACTACTAAAATATAAATATGTAATTTTGGAAAAGATAGCACTAAAAACGTTTAAGTGATGAAAGAAATGTTTTTTTTTTCTAAGACGATACGAGATTAAGCAGTTGCCATGGTAACCAGTAAAAAGAATCGCTTTAATGACTTGGCTTTCAATCGTCTGCCTTTTCAAAATAAAATAAAAATTCAGTTGATAAAAATTAATGTGTATTGTATAATTTCTTGGAATATTACATTAGTATTAAACTTTTTAAATGAAAGTTTCTGCATAAGATGGCAACAGCGAAGAAAATGAACTGATGAGTTGGAAATCATTGAATTTGTCATGTAATTATGACGTCACATGAATTTTTGAACTGTTTGACTGGAAACAAGTGCCAGTAATTATCACTTGACTATGACGTCACATGAATTTAGCCCATTTGATTTATTTTATGTTTATGAAGATGGAATAGGATTTCTCGTGCATTTTTCGATGTGCTATAATTCCGAAATTTTGTACAAATGCATAATGCCGATGATAGTACATATTTGATAATTCCCAAATATTATAAATAAATTTATCGATTTTAATCATATTTTTGACTTTATTTTAGAGATCCTAATGAGTTAAAGAATTTTGTTATCGAAAAAAGAATATTTTTCAGGTCCATACGATTTATAACAAATAAGAGTCATAGTAATGAATTAGGAATAATATCAAGACAAAAAAGTAATTAATAATAAATTAAATGAATAATAATTTAATAATAGTGTGCTAAAAATATTTTTTATCAAAAGTGCAAAAGTCAGAACTTAAATAAATAAAATGAGTCACTCATAGAAATGAAAGAAGGAAAAAAATTTATTTTTAATTGCTTTCCGTCATGTTCTTAAATTTTCAAAATATTATTTAGGAGTTTTTTTAGGCCAATTATTAGCTTTATAAAAATACCAAGTTTATTATTTTCCATTCACTAGAACAAAAACTACAAATGTTTTACTAAAAGCAGATGCCACTACTTCAAACAAGATGTCATACTTTAAAATGCGTTTTACTCGAAATGGGTTTTTTTCGAAAATGCTCAAACGGTAACAGCGATTGCTCAAAACGTTTTGAAAATAATGAGCTGAAATTTTTTGTGTATGTTCTGTATAATAGTACAAGTGTTTTAACCTTCAGATTTATCAATCACTATTTTATTACAAAACTTACAGCCCCTTATGTGAATATAATCACTGTTTTCTTAAGCAAATTTCTTACAATAACTAAGATAAAGTGCTCTAGTCTTTGTAAAAATTAAAATCTCTCTTATCCTGACGGTCATTTCAAAAATGCATTTATCACAGTAACACATCAAAATTGAAAAATTGAAAGTTTGTTCATAAACTTTTTGTACAGAATGGGCCCCATTTATGTAATTTTTTGTCAATTTTTACCCCTTCCATTTTTTCTGTAAGTGTTCTGTACAATAGTAGAAGTGTTTTAACCTTCAGATTTATCAATCACTGTTTTATTACAAAATTTACAGCCCCTTATGTGAATATAATCACTATTTTCTTAAGCAATTTCATACAAAAACCAAGATAAAGTGCTCTAGTCTTAGTAAAAAATTTTAAAAAATATCTGTTATCTTGAAGGTCATTTCAAAAATGAATATCAAAGCAAAGTTTGTTCATAAACTTTTTGAACAAAATGGGCCCCATTTTTGTAATTTTTTGTCAATTTTTACCCCTCTTTTCCCTTTTTAGAAATTATAATTTATTTGTCTTTTCTTACTTTTAGCATTTTTTTCTTAAAATATACTAAATGAATCTAAAAACCACAAAAAAATCTCCATATCTCTATTTTTTTAAAGTACCTTAAGAATCAAGATATTCGAATAAAAATTTATTCCAAATTTTTATTAGCATAAGTGATCAAATTCAAGAAGGGGTCAACAAGTAAAGTAGCAATGTTTAGAAACTAAGGGAAAAACAGGTTGAAACGATTTTTAAATACATTGCAGCTAAAAGTTATGTTTTTATAAGACTTGTTTGTTATTTTGTTTTTGTTTGATATTGCACAATTTCTTTAAAAAAATTGTTCCTTGATAAGATTTTTTGAGAAACAATACATTACACATTCATGTAACGGGCTGAATTTTTGATGGACATTTAATAAATGCCATAATATGTTCTCTATTGAATTCAAAATTGACAGATTTGTACTTGCTGTTCTACTAGTAAAATTTAAATAAAATTTTACATTTGATAACTGGGTACAAATATTCAAGCATTAAAATTATTCAAACAGTTTTCCAAAATTTAAAAACAAGTTCCTATATTATACGTGCTTTAAAATCAAGTTCATATTGTTTACCTTTTATGTGTTAATATTGTGCACAAATATGAACTTAAAAGAAAGTATCTGTAAAATGCAAAAGTTGGCAACAGTGAAGAGCAAGAATTAATCGGTAGGAAATACGTGTTGTTGTTATTTCTTATCCCACTTGACCGACAGAAACATATAGATCAAGTCCATGAACCCGTGCGTTTTTAAACAATCAAGAACTGTAACTGGACTTGAGAGCAGCTCGCTCTTATGGAAACCAATACAATCCAAGATGTGGGCAGGAGCGGCTTGGTTCACATTGCATTTCGGACAAGGAGGATAAACTTTAAGAACATCCACGTGACGTTGAGATCTTGTTTGACCCCGGTAGAAATTTTTCTGAAAAAGTAAGGCAGCCACCATGTGTAGAATCTTTATGGCTGCTCTCGCGGGTCAAACCATCTGCAATCTCATTCCCATAGACATTCACGTGCGATGGTACCCACTGAAAAAAGATCTTAACATTATTTTCTTCTCGAAAAAATAAATTATTTTTAAATATTATTGCTCGATTTGTAACAGATAGGAAAACCTGATGTATTATTTACGAAACTATATTATTTCTTTTGCATTTTGCTCCAATTCCATAACACGTAGAAAATTATCTTAGAAGTATTAACCGAGAATAGCATTTTGCTCCAATAGAGGTACTTAAAATAGAGGCAAAAAAGGATTCTTATAATTTCTCAAAGAAGTTGTTCCACACTTGAGAAATTCTGGATTCAGGATCAATACGTTTCGAGCTTTTGAACCTGAACCAAAAGCTAAATTCGAAGAGGTCCTGCCAGCAGTTGGATAATTTAAATACCGTACTCCAAGAAAAAGGGGCCGGCGATGTTCAATAATGACATCATATTGCTTCAAGATTATGCAAGGCCCCATACAGCTTTGGGGTCAGAAACTCGAAGAGCTAGGCTGGAAATTCTGTCTCATTTCTCATGTACTCCTCAGACCTTGCACCCTTCTATTACCTCTTGTTTCTGTCCTTACAAAGTTTTTTGTATGTCAAAAAGTTCAAAATCAAAGAAGATATTAGACAACCAATAATTCAATTTTTCGCCTCTAAGTATAATAAGGCATTTCTTAAAAATGGGATACACAGATTGCCATCATTCTGGCAAAAAGGCAATTAAATTATTAAATAAATATTCGAAATACGAAAACTTAATTTTGTTTCCTCTTGAGAAAAACAGAGAGCTTTCCGGTAGATCTGATAATTTAATAGGCAGCCATTTTCATCGGGTTTTTACTCAAAATTCATCAATTACGAACAGAAACGACCCACCCTGTTTTCATATCATTATGAACTAACTGTTCCTTTCTTTACATCGAAATTCTCTTCATTCTATTGTAAACATCAGATTTAATACGACATTATATTTGGGTAAGGAATAAGTGGCATTTATCTTTATCTGGAAATATTCTGTACGCTTAATGTGTTAGGAGGAAAAAATAATAATGAAAGGGGAAAAAATCTCTTCCGCCCGAAATCTCACAGCATAAAATGCCCATCATAAGCCTCACTGCAGGGAATATGACTATCAACAGATTAGCAAGAAAATGCATTCCGAGGAGCGATAAAGAGCCGAAATTCCTGTCGACAAACAGGTGATAAACGCAGACCCAGGTATTCATTTAGAGGAGACAACAAACACATTTATCTCGGGAGGAAAGAGGAAAGGTGGGGCCTAATCTCCTCTGCTGTGAGGAAACAACAGTGGACCCTTAAAAAGTCTTTTATCGTCAAAAAAAAAAGGTAAATAGAAAAGTGGATAATACCTTCTACTTTGAGAGTCATCGTGAAGATGCTCTAAGATACTTTTTCTTTAAAAAAAAAAAAAAGAAGAAACTTTTATATACTTTATTTTATCAGTCGACAATTTAACTTTGTTTGCAACAGATAAAATAGAAGGAAAGAAATGAGATAAACGTATGGATTTTCCGTTAAGAAAGTTTTAGTGAAAAGAATACATTTAATAGAATGGATATGGTAAATGATTTCGTTCAGAATATTAATTTATTGAGTGTTCTTTATTGAAGTGAAAACTTCTTTAGCGGCGTTGAGCACTTTTTGGTAGGGGAAAATCTTATGGGTTCGCGTCACCGACATGCTCTGACTGGCGCACGCGCAGTGTGCTGTTCGCCTTGGACACTTTTTGGATGGGTGAAATCTCGTGCGTTCGCGTCGCCGACATACTTATAGCAGTATATCTGTAGCTATACAGCTGACGTATAGTGCTGTGTATATCTTATAAGTGAAATTCAAAGGATTTAGTGAAAAGTTCAATGTGTATATTCTGTGCATTGCTCGTTGCGATTCCGAGAATGGGCAATACATATTAATGGTTGCCGTTTATATTTCGCCAGGAAAATCAATGAGACAGATACAACAATTTTTATTCGAAAATTTTATGATTTATACAAAAGAAGGTATGAAATACTCGATAAAAGACTTGGCGAAAAATATGATAATGTACAGATGATTTTAAGTGGAGATTTCAATATTAACTTTGCAGATGATAAAAATCTACCACTAATTGAATTTCTAAATGAAGCACTTAATTTAAATATGTCCAATGATAGAAAACTCAGTACTACAAAACATAAAACGACAATCGATGCAGTTTTTACACGCGATAGATACATTTGAATCAAACAATTTCCTTTCTTACTTTAGTTACCATAAGTCTATTGTATCTTTTTTAGAACAAAATGAAATAATTGAAAGTACAAAAAGTCTAAGTATTGTTGAAATTAATGATGACAATGATGCAAACAATTAAAATAATGTTATTATATGATTGTATATTAATTGTTATTTCAATTGAATTGTATTTATATTTTGTCATGATCTTGTACAGCCCGTAATATATTTGAATAATAAAAAACCACAGTATAAACATGCATTTAGTTGTTGCTCGGAGTGTCAATAGATGTGAAAACCAGGTTGATGTTGATAATTTTAATCCAAACATTATGAAATTTTAATACTAAAAGTTCTAAGTTTTCACTTCTATCGGCAATCTCTATAACTGCCAATTTTTTACATTTATGTAATAATAAAAAGCACAAATTTTGCAGTTTGATGGGGTGAGAGCACTTAGTTCTTCCGAACCTTCATCTCCTTTCATAGTATTTTAGATGACATTAAAACGCTTTCAAATTGCCCTTTTTCAATTTATTAGTTCACTCTCTCCTTATATATACAGTCTACTCTTGATAATTCGAAGTTGAAGGGACTAATGAAAACTTCGAATTATCAAGAGGGTAGGTAAATACTTCCAAAACACACGAAGAGAATTTTTTTCTGCTGCATTTAAATTTGAAACTATGTAATAAAACAACAATTGTACATACGTATAAACTTATTCTAAAGTATTTTTAAAAAGTACATATTATATACAGTATAAATATTAAACAGAAGTCAAAATTCCTGTATTAAGGTATCCGACTACCCTAAAATTGAGAATTTTGCCAAAAATCGACAATTTTTTATGATTTTATTTTATGGGCCATCTTATTAGCTTTACAAAAATACCAGGCTTATCATTTTCCGTTCAATAGAACAAAAACTACAAGTGTTTTAGCAAAAGCAGATGCCATTACTTTAAGCAAGATGTCATACATTAAAACGCGTTTTACTCGAAATGTGATTTTTTGAAAATTATCAAACAGGGTCAGCTATTGCTAAAACAGCTTTGAAAATAATTAACTGAAATTTTTTGTGCAAGTTTTGTATAACAGTAGAATTGTTTTAACCTTAAGATTTATCAATCACTGTTTTATTACAAAATTTACAGTCCCTTGTGTGAATATAATCACTATTTTCTTAAGCAATTTTCATATAATAACTGAGATAAAGTGCTCTAGTTTTTGTAAAAATTAAAATATCTCTTATCCTGAAGGTCATTTCGACAATGAATCATAGCAACACATCAGAATTGAAAATTTGTTCATAAACCTTTGGCACAGAATGGACCGCGTTTATGTTATTTTTTGTCAATTTTTACCCATTTTAGTTATAATAATTTCTTTTTCTCTTCTTAATTTTGGAATACTTTTCTAAAAATGTACTAAGCACAAATCTAAAGACAACAACAAAAAAAATCTACATATCTCCATTTAAAAAAAAAAGCTGTCGCAACCAGTCGGATACTTTAAAAGAATTCATTTATGTATTAAAAACAACTTCTTTTTCAACAAAAATCTATTATCTTTTTTTGTTTTGTTTTATGGCATTCAATCTAACTTTGTCAATAGGTTTTTGTGATATAAATGAAGCTTGAAAAACGTCCATATCAACATGATTTTGAAGTAAAAAGCTGCGTAGTTTGTTTATTGAGACTTAAGCTATTGTCAGAGTTATCGGAGTCAACCCCGATGGTCATCAAAGGGGATATGTTACAGGGGAGACAAGCAGAGACAATACAACACAAGACATGTAAGCTTCAACTTGTTTGCTACGGGACTCTACATGATAGTGAGGGTTTGAATTGTCCAGAGTTTTATTAGATCACTTCAAATTATCACGTGTTGTATTCTGGCTAGCCACAGATTTTACTTCGAAATATTGTGTGCAATAAAACGTATTTGTTTAGTTCGAAATATGAAGAGTTTTTCCAGGGGCTGAGCATATACTTCAAATTAGTGAGAGATATGTATTATCGAAGGTTTGAATTAGAGAACGTCTCGACTGTATTTATTTATTTATATACATATCTTGTTCAAATTTTCAATCGTTAATAAAATACTTTCTATTCATCCACATAAGTTTAAATATCTTTTTTTCTTACTTGTAGTGGATGACACTTGATGTTAATACAGTTTTTTTCAAATATTAATGCTTTAATTAAATTATATTTTTGAATTCTAAATTTATTCTGCGTCATTTCTAACGAATTTAGAACCGGCACCAACAATTTCCGCCAGTAAGTTTTTTAACGGATTTTTAACTTGGCTTCAAATATATATTTTTAAACTTGTAGTGGAGGACACTTGATGTTGATACAATTTTTTCAAATATTAATTCATGAAAAAATTAATGAACAAAAATAGAAAATTTTCGTTGTTGACCGAAGTAGGAAATGACTTTTAAAAAAAAATTTGTTTAATAAATAATATTTAAAATATTAATATTGTAAATTAATAATAAAAAAGAATTACTTTGATATCAATAAAATTACAATTATAAAATAAAGTTAGAAATTGATGAAAAAATTGAAGAAAATTTTTCATAATGAGAGTGTAGGCGTGATGATACCTAGCCAATTCGGTTGCAGCAATTGAGTCCAAGTCAGAAAGAGAAAAATGTTTAGATGTAAAAAGAGTGTAATGAGTTGGTATTGAGTGGAGCTTCTGTAATTGGTTGACCAGAGAGGTCATCTATTTTTGCATTTAAGTTTAATTGAGAAACTTGACCAATGATTGAGTAGTCAGGAGCTCGAGCAAGTCGAGCTGCAAAAATGGAGAGACTTAAGATTAAAGGTAAAAAAAAAAAAAATAGTTAAATAAAAAAAAATATTTAGAAATTAAAGAAAAAGCAGGATGAATTAGGATTGATCTGGGTCTGCGGAAATTTAAAGGAGTATATTTTTCGATGCTAATGATCGATTTATAATCAGATTTGTCAATTTTATTAAAGAAATTGGTAGCATTTCTTCTCGTTGTTTGTCTTATAGTAGATATTTCACTCGCATCTCTGAGGTCAAAAATTTTGTTTAACGTGCCTTCTTTCAATTGATAAAATGTAGACATTGCAAACTTATAGGAATGTTCATTTACTAGGCCTAGTTTTTTTATCTGATTTTTTTTAAAATACCGATTTCCAAAAAAAAAAATGGCGACACTTCCAAATTTTAATTACAAATAAACAAAGATATTCACATACTGTTTCTTATGTTCCATAAATAAAATACTAAACTGTTTTTACAATGTGTTATTGCACGATTTCAATGCGCACACAACACTTCCGAGTCCATACGAATAACGTCATTTCAGCTTTTGCTAGAGCGGTCAGATTTTGTTTTTGACAATACACTACCTGCCGTCATAAATCTTTCATGCCATTTATTAACTGTGGATTTTGAAGATGAACTTAATTTACAGATATTCCAAAATTTACGCTGTACATGTATTGCAGATTTAAGTTCGATTAACTATAATAAAACTTGCGCTGAAACCATTTTGAAACGAGAATGTTGCAAAACGTGGACGTTGCACTATACAAGTTGCCATTCAGAAAACAGAAACTTTAATCTTTTCTTCACAAAACATAAAAAAATTGCAAGGGAAAATATTTATTTTTAATTAATTTAGAAAGTGTAGCCGTACTTTTTGGACACTATATATTTATCGGGCATTTTTCCCACTATTTTATTATTATTTTAGAGCTTTCCCCACAGTAATTCGTACAGCACGAACATTTGAGTCAATTATGTTCGAGTAAGCAATTTAATCAGACATAAGTAAATCGCTAAAAGGAATTAATAATTGAATTTAAAAGTATTATTATTATTTATTTAAATAGCTGCTTTAACTAAATATTGTATTTTCAATTTGTAAAACCTTTTTAGGTCATTTTTTTTTTCTTTTATCTAAGTGTTTTGTGTCACGTGAATGGACATTTTTAGTAACTTTTTAAATTAGTAATTATTACGAATTCTGAAAGTTCGCCATTAGCCAAATATTAAGTCTTGTATGTAACCCTCAACCATGACTAAATATCTATTGCTTCCCCATTAACACTTCTCACACAAGACAGTTTTCAAAAATAATTATCTCTTATCCCACTTTATATACCATTCATATAAGCAACTAAAACATTGGATTGTCCCACAAATAAAAGAGTTTTTTCCCCTTAATGAATGATCTAAAGTTCAAAGTGATAAACCAGGGGTGGCCAACCCGTGGCATGCGTGCCACAATATGCCACGGCTGAGTTGTAACGATGGCATACGAAGATTTATTGAAAAATTTGAAAAGCTATTAATAAATACCAAGTTCTTTGCAGTTTAACTGAAATGCGGTTGTCTCAGACAAAAAGACCATAAAAATTTACTTTAAATACACTTAATTGAATAACATTAGGAAATTATACTGTAGAAAATACTCTTTCATTGTGTATCCGCTGGCTTTCTAAAGAAAGTGCGCTCGTAATATTTTGGAATTTCAGGGAGCATGTGTGTGTGTGTGTTTTTTAAATATCAGGAAGAAACAATGAACTGTCCAGTGAGTGTGTGACGGATCTATACCCGTCCTTTTACTAATCCTCTTGGGAATTCTTTGGGGCTATCAAAAATAATCAATCTTCACCTAAGAAGAAGGGTGATGAACAAATTAAGTTTATTATCTGTAGTTCTAGTTTGCGAGTTAAACGGAATGAGTGAGTTAGAAAGTAAAGAAGAATAGATAGTTGGAAGGTTAGTTAACTAAAGGTGACAAGAGAGATACAAGGTGAAGATTTCCGTAAATGGTAAGAAAGGTCTTGTGAGAGATTAAAGACAGGAAGTTGATATTGATTAATTAAACCTTAATTGATTAGAAGACTGCCTACAGTTCAGGTATTGTCACCTTCATATTACGATTGATATTTAAAGTATTAAAGATGTTAAGCGGTCAATATTTACATATCTACCGTATAAAGTAATATTGAGGTAGAAGAACTATTATTATAAAGTGGTTTATTAGATGTATTCTCCCAAAACGCGACTCTCGTCCTCTCCCTCTGTTGACTGATTGGAACATCCTATTTATTGTGTTGCATTTAATTGCGTTTGAGTCGATTAAAGTGCTAAATAAAATAATTGGAAATTATCATGTTAAATAATCCTTCACTTTCTTCCACACCTTTAGCTGGGTCACAGGGTAGACTAGAAGCGGGGTTATTACAAGTGTTTGCTACTCAAGAAGGAAAATTGGCTTTGTGATTTAGTTTTTCTTGACGATACTAAAGGACATTTACTTAATTAAATTTAAGATTAAAAGAAAACGGTTGTACTTTTTTCCCAACCCTAATTGATTTGTCTATCATATGATACTGTGCTTTTTGTGCCTAAATTTGCACTTTTATCTTATTTATTATATTGTTCTTAAATTTCCACTTGCATAAAAAAGGTGCTATTGTGCGAAATTTCCATAATAAACCTGGAAGTAACATTTTTTCACTTTTTCATATTCTTTTATTTGTTGGAAAAATTTAAAGGGATACACATAACTTTTTTTATCAGATAGTGGCACTCTTCCTTAAAAGGTTAGCTACCCTGGTGGAGACTATCAGCATGAAATTGTTACAAAAGTAGGTAATCCATTTATTTTGCTCTTGTATTCTAATTGCAAGTTTTGAAGTGTGTCGTACATTTTTAGCAATTAATTTTTTAAAAGTTATAATGAAAGCGACAAAGGAGCTTATTTGACATATACGAGTTCAATAACAGCAACAAATCAACTGAAAATACGTTGAATACTAAAACAACAAACAGCGAATCAAATGATTCGATTTATCCCATATCGACAGTGATTCAAAACATTCTGAACTAGAATTTACAATCTAGAAGACGAGCGACATTCTGAAGTAATTGTAGATCTCAATGAGTGAGTGAGTGTCCTTCCCCTACACGGTGGGTCTTTAGTGGTACTGGGCTCGAACTCATAACATGCCAGCCATGATCCGATACATTGACCACTGGGCTACCACGGTCACCTGTAGATCTCAAGTGTTTATTAACGTCGCACCACAAAACTATACCAGGATTATTGGCGACGGACCTCGTAATTTTAAACCATGGCAAGTGAAAACGATGACACCAAAGCTTGCAACTCCAAACTACCACACCATGCCAATGTTAGGACTCTGAGCCTCAATAGATTTAGTCCATTACCTAGTTTGCCCAAACACGGTACGGGCTACCGAAATTTAGTCACAACCAGTTTGCCTGCACGCTGTACGAGTAGTGATATTTCTTCTTTCCATCTTCGATTTGCACATTTTTTGAATTATTTTAATGAGTTTATTAGGGCTAATTTTTTTAAGAGATGCAGTTTGTCCATGAAGCTGAAACACTTCTCAACACGGATTGTGTGTGTGTGGTAAAAATGGGAATTTTCCATTGAAGGCAGGAATTTAGATTCTTGAAAGTATTCGATAAGGAAAAGAGCAATGTGAAATTTGTTGCTTGAGGAGAAATGAAAATGGAAAAGTAATCCAAAAAAGAACGTGGAAAGCCACGCGATAGAAGTGAAACTTCTTTGGTGACGTTTGGCCGCAAATACAGGAATAAATCTAATTATATTAAACTGATGACTGCACTGACTTTAATCAAATAAAATTCGAACTTCGTTTATTGTATGAAAATATTTTTATTCAATTTTCTGCATCGTCATTTTCCAAGAAAGACACAACAGGTGTGTGGTAACTGAAGTAGGATATAAAAATCCTCGATTGCAGTCAATCAAGAAAATGTGAGAAAACGGCATCCATCGTGGTTCCGATTGTTTTTCCTTCTCTAGAATCAGTATTAATTGTCAAAATCAGTGTCCGTTTCAAGAATTCAATGAGTGGCTTTGCTTCTTCTGAAGCAAAATTAACATTAAAGTCTCCAGTTAAGATAATCGGCTTTTAATCATCATCGGATCCAATGATTGCAGCAGTCTCTGATGTGTACAGCACTAAAACTTTATGGATAAAGATGATAAAAGCTGCGACAGAACTACCTGGTGATATATAGACTTTCACCTGGACTTGCTGCTAGTTTTGCCTTTCTTTTCCTCTTTTTGCATTTGTTCTAGGCATTCTGACTAGAATTAATTTTAATTCAATGGAAATAAAAATTAATAATATAAACTTAATGCATCACTCACAGAAGTCACTGTGTTTGTTTACAAGACGCTATCCGTAGCGATTCTGGCGCGAACGTTAGTGACTTATACACAATGGCCCAGACACTCCCGTAACGGGAAGAGCCATATATTGGTAATATTTTGGGTGCCTTTATTCGTTGAAAACGGCACGTTTATTACATAGAAACTACGAAAATAAGCCATGCGAGTTCGTTACGAGAGTAGCAAGGGTACCCACTTAATGTCTCCAATACCTAAGCGCCTTTCGTCCATAGCAGCAAGTTATACTTTTGACGCACAATTCCCCCTTAGCAATCGTCCAACTTTTTCACGGATATAACGCAAACCACGTGGTGTACCCCCGCTCTCTTTTCCTCCCGCTCGCTATCTCCTCACCATGGCGACGCTTCAGAAGAATGGGGGGGAATCGCTACTTCCGTTCGCTTTTTCACTGTTACGCAAAACTGGGCAAATTTCCCATTCACTCCCATGCCTAAAGAAGTTTCACTTCAAAAAGCCGATATTATCTCTATTCCCACTGAAATGTAAGATTTAGTATTACACCATGCTTCAAATTGTGTGTGCATACATATATATATGCACACACACAAAGTTCTCAACCGTTTCAAAAAGAGATGCGAAGACGGAACTTTTTTTTCTAAGCGAGAGAGAAATTCTTTTAAGATCTATGAAACATTCTTCACAGCATGCAGAGTGTACTTATAAAAAAGCAAACATATAGGAATTTTTGTGTTCCGCAATTATAAAATAAACTCATTTTGTTAAGTATTATGCAAAGTATGTGCAATAAAAAAAATGTGCTGCTTTTTTAGAATATTTTGGGCAAAAAAAAACTGACCTCTTAAGGGGTGAACGTGCATCAGGTCCTCTACACGGCAGGTCTTCAAATGCACTAGGCCCGAACTCATGACACGCCGGCCACTAGTCCGTCACCATAAGTACTAGGCTACCGCGGTCACCTATAGACCTCAAAGAGGATGACCTAAAAACAACGGGAAACAAGGTCTCATCGCAACTGTTGAGGAAGTAACGACAGTGGCGTAATGTACACCCCTGCATCGTGAAGGGGGGGGGGGCTCAGAATACTAGGAGGCCCAAAGCCTGACCGACACCAAGTATGTATTTAACAAAATTAAAAAATATTAAAGGCAAAACATGACTTTGCATAGGGAAGCCCTTATATTCTATGTCATACCACTGAGCGACTTTCTATCTGCAGTTATCCAATAGGACTTAACCAATAGGAGTCAAAACTTAATCATAAACTTAGTAAGACAGGAGTCACAAAACGCTTAGCAACTGGCTTAACGTATCCGACTACCCTAAAATTGCGAATTTTGCCAAAAATAGACGTTTTTTTTATGATTTTATTTTATAGGCCATCTTATTAGCTTTATAAAAATACCAGGTTTATCATTTTCTGTTCCCTAGAACAAAAACTACAAGTGCTTTAGTAAAAGCAGATGTCATTACTTTAAGCAAGATATGTCATACTTTAAAAAGCGTTTTACTCGAAATGTGTTTTTTTTTTTCTTTTTTTTTTCCAAAATACTCATACTCAATACTCAGCATTTGTTAAAAGAGTTTTGAAAATAATGAACTGAAATTTTGTGTGTAAGTTTTGTATAATAGTTTATCAATAATAGTATAATAGTATGATCTGTATAATAGTAGAAGTGTTTTAGCTTTAGGCGTTATCAATCACTGTTTTATTACAAAATTTACAGTCCCTTATGTGAATATAATCACTGGTTTTAAAGCAATTTCATATAACTGAGATAAAGTGCTGTAGTTTTTGTAAAAATGAAATATCTCTTACCCGGAAGGTCATTTCAAAAATGAATAACATAGCAACACATCAGAATTAAAAAAACTGAAAATTTATTTATAAACCTTTGGTACAGAATGGCCGCGTTTATGTTATTTTTTGTAAATTTTTACCCATTTTAGTAATAATAATTTAATTTTTTCTTTTCAATTTTAGCATTTTTTCTTAAAATGTACTAAAAACAACAAAAAATCTCCATTTTTCCATTTTTTTAAAAAAAAAGTTGTCGCAACTAGTCTGATACCTTAAAGACGAATTAATTTCCAACCCAGTTGTCTAACGCACAGAGAGAAGTATGTCTGCGGAAAAGCAGGTTTGTGGTTCAAAACAAAACGCAACGCCCAACTCAACAATTTCTGCCTTACGAAATTAGCCGAGAAGACAGGACTTTTTCCTTCAACCATTCATCGACATTTAAGTGCCTTTTGAAATCAGAAAACGGAGTCAATGGATAGCTCACATTTATAAAAAAAAAAATTTTTTAAAAAAACTCATTATCTATAGGATGACCCAATATTTTGCATACTACGAAACAACTGAGATTTAATAACTATTGCTTCACTGAGGTTTGGACTTGAGCAACTATTTAACACCGAAATCGTCCAAATTAAAGTTTAAAAAGAGTTTTCAGTTTTTCTTCAATATTATGGACAAAGAGACATGAATACTTCGTTTGTTTTCAAAGAAAGTAAATTTTAGGGGCAAGAATTCGAAATTATAAAAGTGCTGTGTCTGTGACCCAGTTAGAACAATTAAAAATGTTCATATCTATTTTATTGGAAAATTTTTGAAAGTTTGTTTGCGCATGCGCGCTGCGGGTCGAAGTAGATTCGCAATAGAAAAATGAATAAGGCAGGTGTGATAATTGAAATAAAATCCAATTATTATGAATTTTACAGCAATTTAGAGGTTGTCATGTTTATCTTCAGAACTGTTTCGTCGTATTCTTTCTTCTGGCATATTTTTGGATCAAGCTATTATTTTCCCCCTCGCTTTTGGTGAACTTCAAAATTTTATTTTCTAAGCTGGGGAATGCCAACTTCTGTTTGGAAGAAAACGAAAATACTTTTTAAGGCATTTTTTCCATTTTGAACTCGTGGACGTAATGTTAATTTTATGTAAAATTTCTACCTCTTTTCTCAAATCGAGTATACTGTACTTTCTGTACATCCGACAAAGCAAAATAATAGTAACATTTTTATTCTAAAAAAATATTTTTTTTAATCATCAATTATGTAAGTTGTCTGACTTTCTAAAAATTATTTTTTTTAATGTTTTTCGAGATTAGAAAAAATGCAATTTTATTAAAAACCTTTTATTTTTCGGGTAAATTTGATTGAATTCAAATAAATACAATGATTTGGTTTTGAGAAGGACAATATATATATATATTATAGAGTCAACATAACGCTTACGAATTCAAAATGGCTTATAAATAGGAGATCTCTCTCTCTCTCTCCTCTGCAAGCCACAATATACACTTTTCCCAAAATAAGTTTTCCTTAAAAAGATAAAATCTTTTTTTTTTTTAAATGTGCGATTGGGTTTTAATTTTCTAAAACGAAATTCATACATGTTCGTTCTTTTGTGTTAATACCAACATATATTCATCCAATAATTTCCATAATATTGTAAAAATCTTTCTCTAAGAAAGGTTATAAATATAACTTTCCAGAAAAATGTGCGACGTTTTGCTGCTAAAGTAAAAAATTCGCGTTTAAAACAAAATTTCTCTAAAACTTCAAAGCATTTAAATATACGAGAGATTTCAACATGATCTACACTAAGGGTTTTCAATCCGTTTCTAGCGGAAGGCCATTTAGTGGCCCCCCATTTGAATTTGAATTAAATATCAACAAAAAAAATTGATTTGTCTTTTTTGCGTAAACAACGCCATTTTTTCTCGTTACTCTTGATTTTTAAAATATTTCACTAATCTGTTTGGTATAAAAATTTCAGAAAATGACGAATTTTTCAAAAATTTTCAGAAAAAAAGGTGGATTTTTATCTTTAATAAGTTTGCAAAATACTATTTCAATTCGACTTCCTTTTAACTTTTTTGAAACCTATTTCTATATACATAAAAATGGATGTTTGTATATATGTCCTCGCTTCACTCCAACACTGTTCAACCAATCACTACGAAAATTGGTAAGTATAGTAAACATTTTTTTTTTGTAGAAAAGGTTTTTGTAATATCCTCTTTGTTTATTTCCACACCAGGTGGCACTACAGAATATCAACTTCTGCATTGTTCAATCAAGCCAACATGGTCGCCAAAAATGATGCCAACTTGGTTCTATCGTCATTATAATGTAAGAAAAGGCGCTGCTTGCGAATATTATAATTTTAACATAAAATAAATACATGTAATATTAACGTATTACACATGCAGATATATATTATTTACACTATTTTAAGCGTTCATTACACAAAATTTGTAACACTATGTTAATTTTGCTGAGCAGAGATTAGCTTAGGAAGATGCTATCAAAAATCGACCCACAAGGGAGTTGCGGGAGCGTTATAAATAAAGAAAAAATCCTTTTTATCTGCTATTAGACCTAAAAATTTAAAATTTAACAGGTATGATTTTTTTTTTTTTTTTTTTTTTTTTTGTTCAGCTGAGATATGCAAAATCTTTTTTTGTTTTGTTGTTGTTGTTAAATTAGTTCATTAAAAACTTCTTCAGCACAACAATCGTCGTCTTAAGAGAGGAAGTCCGCTAAGCTATGCTGAAAGCGAGGGATGGTTACATAATGAATTAGAGTATGTCTCTCTGGCCCGCTGTATGAATGTTGCAGCGTCGTTCGATGAAAGGGTCTTTTTTTAAAACACCGAATTATCCTCACACACTAACAAGGGCACTCATCATCCAGAGTATCTTTGGCAGCTTGCTTTGGAGACTATTCATAAAGTCCCGTGCGACGCATTACAGATCTATACTGATGGCAGCATGGGAGTAGGCGCTGTTTCGGGAAGTGGAATTTTCATCAAAAAGGGGAATGGTATCAGGATTTGTAAGAGAAATCCTGACTTCTGCTCAGTATTTCGGGCAGAACTCTTAGCTATTGAGGAGGCTTTGAAGTTTTGCTTTATTGAGAGTGTCAACAATGATATTTGGGGATATTGGGTGATAGCCGAAGCTCTATTCAGCATCTATCTGAATGGCGGAGGCATGGTGACAGAACGACAACGAATATTGTCCGGATATTAAATAGCTTGAATGCTAATGTTAAGATCTTTTGTCAGTGGGTACCATCGCACATGAATGTCTACGCGAATGAGATTGCAGATGGTTTGGCTCGTGAGGGAAGCCATAAAGATTCTACACATGGTGGCTGCCTTGCTTTCAGAAATTGCTACTCGGGTCAAACAAGATATCAGTTCCTCTTGGAGGCAGGCCCCCGCACATGAATGATATGCAGGAAATCACCCTGATGCTGATTTACTTGAGACAAGCAGTAGGCGAGATGAAACTACTCTTGCTAGGCTTCGCAGTGGGCATACTCGAGCTCAACATCATGTGGATGGTCCTAAAGTTAACCCTCCTTGTCCGAAATGCAACGTGAATTAAGCCGCTCCTGCCCACATCTTGGCTTGTATTGGTTGCCATAAGAGCCAGCTGCTCTCAAGTCCAGCAACAGTTCATGGACTTGATCTAGATGTTTCTGTTGGTCAAGTGGGATAAGAAACAACAACAAAACTTCATCCTTCAATCTATATTGTTTAATTTTTCAATTCACCCATGCAAAGTATACCAGCTAGTGTATATAGAAATTTCCTGACTACAATATTTTTTTTGACAGTCATGGGGCCCGCGGGTCACTGTGAATTTACAGGTGTACCCGGATCATTGTAAATTTATTAATTTGGCCCTCGAACGTGAAAGGTTGAAGACTAGGGTTACTTAAGACTTCTTGAGGCCAGGGCCCCTACGCAAAAGTACGCCCTGGGCCTCTACACAAATATAGGCTCCCCGTGACCCTTAAAAGTAGCCAATACATAGCACGTTGTCAAAAACTCGTATAAACAATAGCCGGAAGAAAATAAATGTGCATGACTTACAATCGCACAAACCGGCTGGACCGACTGCCGCCTTTTGACTGAATGAGTAATGATTTTGTACGGTGATAAGCCCAAGCCTATACATGGACGACGGTCATCGCGTGTAGCCAGTTGACATATCGTCCGAAATTCCCAAATTTTCGGAGAATACAACCGGAAATAACATTTGACCGTTGAAATTATTCGAATCGTGATCTAATTAAGGTTGAGTCGAGAACGAGACGAGGCCCCCATTGGGATCGAGGCCCTGGGCTGGGGCCCAGTGGCCTATGCCTTAAGACGTCTTTGTTGAAGACCCTACTTAACATGGTAGGTTTTTAACGGCACCAGTTCTTGAACTCATAATTCGACAGAAATAATGTCGGTCTCAAATTTGAGAAGATAATCCCTCGGTTAATTTAGGTACACGAGCTAACGATCTTTCACTAACGATTTGAAACTAAATTTTAACTAATTCAGATAGTTTTGCTTGAGTTTTTTCTCATAAAATGAACCACCGATTTTTAATTCAATCATGTGAAATGTAGTTTTAGTTTTAATGCAGTTTCTCTGTTATTGTTGCGAATTTTCAATGTTTAATAATATTAAGAAGCAAAGATTTTTTTTCTTTTTTACATTAATGATTTTTACAATATTATCACTTTAAAATATTGAAGAAATACTTTTTAACATAATTTTAATTGGATTTTCAGCTTTTCGACAGATATTCATTTGAAAGTCAAGATTAAAAAATTACAGAACTTAATAACATAAAAAGATTTTATCAATTTTTTTTTCAATTCCTACTATTAGTTCACATTTTCTATATATTTATCCCATTCAAATTTTCAATCGTTAATAAAATGCATTTTAAAGCACTCAATTGAGCTGAAATTTTATACACACGATTCTTTTAAATGATAATACAGTAATTTAATTAAAATTAATAAAAATTAATTGCTTAAAACTAATTAATCAAAGAATTACAAATACAGCCACGTTGGCATCATTTTTGGCGATTTAGTGATCGTTTCGGTGACTTGTGTCAGAACTTGAAAAGGTTTTTTTCTCCCATTTTAAAGCGCTCATTTGAGCTGAAATTTTCTATACACTACTGTTTTGAGTAACAATACAATAATTTGATTATAATTAATGAAAATTTATTTTTTAAAGAATTACAAATACAGCACGTTGGCTTCATTTTTAGCGACTTGGGTCAAAACTTTAAAAGTTTTTTTTCTCTCGCTTTTCAAAGCATTCAATTCAACTGAAATTTTATACACATGATTGTTTTGGATGACAATACGATTGTTGCCACTCCTAATAAGTTCAACATTTCCTGTTTTATATTATTTGATAATTGTATTGCATTTGTTTATTCACTTTTGAATCTGGCAATAGAATCTTAGTAAAATAAGTTTATGGAATATTCTAAGTAGTTTATGCTTTACGCTAAGAAAAGAACTGTATAATATTTTATGTTCACGAAGCGTGAGCTCAGTTAATTCGTTCTTTCATGTAAATAGCTTCACTTATTCAAAACTGTAAATAGCTTCATTTATCCTGCGTATAGAAAAAAAATAAAAGAACATTGAAATCGAAGAATAGTTTCTCGAGTCACAACAGTGATACTTTAATAACAATTAATAAATATTAACTGCCACTTAATGTTGTGGTTCTGTCATATGTATATATACATGTTTATATTAGTTACTAAAAAAAAAATTTTTTTTGTTGTTGATCTAAGTAGGAATTGAATTTAAAATTCTTTTTTATATTATTTGTTTAAGGTATCCGACTACCCTAAAATTGTAAATTTTGCCAAAAATTGACAAAAAGTTTTTATGATATTATTTTATAGGCTGTTTTATTAGCTTTATAAAAATACCAAGTTTATTATTTCCGTTCACTAAAACAAAAACTACAAGTGTTTTAATAAAAGCAGATGCCATTACTTTAAGCAAGATGTCATACTTTAAAACGTGTTTTACTCGAAATGTGTTTTTTTTTAAATACTCAAACGGGACCAGCGATTGCCAAAAGAGTTTTGAAAATAATAAACTGAAATTTTTTTGATGTTCTGTCTAATAGTAGTAGTATTTTTTCCTTCAGATTTATCAATTCATGTTATATTACAAAATTTACAGTCCCTTATGTGAATATAACCACTGATATTTTAAGCAATTTCATGTAATAACAAAGACAAAGTGCTCTAGTTTTTGTATAAATTAAAATATCTCTTATCCTATGAAGGTCATTTCAAAAATGAATATCATAGCAACACATCAAAATTAAAAATTCGTTCATAAATTTTTGGTACAGAATGGCCCCCGTTTATGCCCCCGTCAATTTTAACCCATTTTTTCGCATTTTAGTAAAAATAATTTCTTTTTATCTTCTTAATTTTAGCATATTTTTCTTAAATTGTACTAAACAAATCTAAAAACCACAAAAATATCCCAATATTTCCATTTTTTTTTTTTTTTTTTTTTTTTTTTTTAAAGGTTGTCGCAAGTAGTCGGATAACTTAAAAGAAAACTCCTAAATATCAAATGTAACTAAAAAAAAAAATTTTTTTTTTTTTTTTTTAAAGAAGAAATTACCTATTTAGATATCAATGGCCAGTAGAAGTCTCCAACGTTCAATTTGTTACACGAGGTTGAGTTGAAGAGGTTTGATACTTTTTATAAGACTTTATATTAAAAAATATTTTAAATATAGCAGAATACATAAAAAATTTGAGAAAGAGTAAGACCCATTGTATTAGCGCTTACTTAACTTATAACTATTTAATTTATTATCTCGTATTGTCAACAACCTCTCTTTGTGATGCTACACATATTTCTCAGAATAAATCTTTCCAAGAATTTACTATTTTCAGAAGTAAAAAAAACATCGTTTGAATCTGTTAAAGCACAAATGTAATCAACTCTTCGCTCCGGTATGAGTAAGGTTTCTTATTTCCGGGTACTTTTTCCTTCCCAGGGAATTTCCGAGAAATCCCGGGAACAAAGCAGTCATTCCCGAAAATGCATCCAAACTTCGAAGAATCTAAAAATTATTTATTTGATTAAGACTGAGTGGGTAGCTTATTCTAATTTTTGGTCCAATGTTATAGATTTCTCTTCAAACGTTTCCGAACTCTCTTTTGGTTTCAAAGAATGAACTGCGATTCATTCGTCTTCGTAAAAAATGCCTTGCCATAATTGTTTCAGTTTGTTTCAAGTTTCATAATTGTTTAGTTTGTTTTAGTTTTTTGCAAACGTTACAGAACAGAGTGAATACAATAACATAATGCTGTCTCAAAATTTAGCAATTCAACTAAACTAACATATAATCTCACTGATTCTTTGACTATAAAACATTTCATATATTTTGCAAATTCTAAATTTTATTGGGTTCAACTCTGTAATAACGATAAGCAATATTCCTTTGCCAGTTAGCATTACATTTCGACTTAATAGTTTTTCTAAGCCAACTTTTACTAAAGGTTACTTTAATTGTTGTCAGAGCCTATATTGCATCGAAATTTGAATATAAATCTTATATCTGGAGAGGGATGAGGGAAAATAGTTCTACACTCAAAAAAGCCACTGTAACGCCGGGCTATAGAGAGATTGAAAAAAACGTGTCTGACAATAGAAATATGTGGAAGAAATTTCGAAAAAGGGAATTAATTATAATGACGTTGATATAGAAATCACACACACAACCAGGAAATGCTGCAGCGAGAGAGGAAAAGGAATTTCTATGACAATAATGTTATGCATTCAAAAATGTTCGTGCAATACCGGGAGTAAATGCATGGGAAAGAAACCTGTCTGAGAATGAAAAGTGAAAAAGTTTCGAAAAAGGGAATTTTAATGACATCATTATAGCAATCACTCACATCGTACTTGTACACACCCACACAGAAGTGTTGGCGTCATAAAAGAAAAAGGAAAGTAACATGGGGATTAAGTTATACACTCGGCAAAAGCCCGTGCAAAGCCGGGTTAAGAGGAGGGGAAAGAAATAAAGAAGTCAAAGTAATTTCGAAAAAGAAAAATGGAAGTACCGATTTCGTGAAGGGAAGGGAAAATTTACAAAAGTAAAGAAAGCCCGTGCAACGCCGGGCCATGCAGCTAGTTATTGTATAACAGGGGTGGCCAACCTTTTTGGGGAGAGTGCTTATCCAACCTTTTTGGGATATGATTAAAAAAAATACTTTGCGTGCCACTTCCAACTTTTCCAACAAACAAAAGTTGGGGGGGGGGAAGGAAAATATTACTTATGGTCTTATTAGGGGATTTTTTTCACAAATAGAACATTTTTGTGCAAGTCTTAGTAGCGGAAATTTAAAAAAGTAGTACAATAAATAAGACAAAAGTGCAAATTTACAACCAAACATTTGCTGAACCAAATTTGCAACAATTTACGACAGCTAAGTCATGCAAATTTAGAAAATTGCTAGTTGGTACAAATTTCCAAAATTCAATATGATTCGGATCCCTTGCAGTTGAAATAAGTTTCTTGTGTGTGTGATTTGCTTTTCAGTGTAGCATGATGCTGTACGTCAGTAATTTCTAATTGGATTTCAGATGGGTAACAATTAACGTCTAGCAGAGAAATTAAAAAGGGGATTTAAAAAAAAAGAAATTTAACAATTATTAAACTAGCACTAAATGAATAAGGCAAAATGGATTAATTTTTTAAATCTATCATAGCTTGCAGCATTATACCGTTTTGAAGGCAGTTCCTGCCGTAATGCGTTGATCTTTTTTGTAAACGTAAAAGATCGGTTACAAAAATACAAAAAAAAGATATATAACCAACTAAGAAAAAATATATAATATATGCCCTGTAATCTAAATTTAAACTATTTAAATACCCCATAATATCGGAAAAAATATCGAAATTCTGGAGCCAGTCTTTATTCGTATGTATCAAGCATTCAACTGGACAAAATTCTTGGTTTTTTTCCAGGATATTTAAAAAAAAATACGCTTCTTCATATTCCCAAATATCAAGAGTGCAATTTCCTTTGGAAAGTCAGCGCACGCAACATAAAACAGTGTTCTCTAGATGAAAATTTTCTGTTGCAATTCAATTAATTAAGTGCATTTAAAATAAATTTTGAAGGTTTCTTTTTTGTCTGAGATAACCATATTTTTCAATAAAATTGGAAAAAAGGTATTTTTTTTATTTCTATTTTTGCAAATCTTTTAGTTTTTCAAATAAGTATTCGCGTGCCACTGTTACAACTCAGCAGTGCCAAACTGTGGCACGTGTGCCGCGGGTTGGCCACTCCTGTTGCATAATATCAAATAAAGCTTTTGAAATTGCTGATTTTATCGCCAAAAATCTTTCAAATATTGTCAGTAAGCTATTGCAACGTATTCTGATGTCTAAAGAAACCCTCCGTTCGGAACTATGAAACAACATAATTTATGTAAAATACCACTCTTCTGACGTGAATTTCTGAATTATGTTACAATAACCTTATTTTTTTCATTCATTTACAACAGAGAATGTAATTTAAAGATGGGAAACTCTGAAATTTTTTTTATTCGAATATGCCTATTCATGCCAATTTTTGTTTTTTCTTGTTCATACAGTAGAACGTCGTTTATCCGAACGTTTATTATCCGGAGCGTCAAATATCCGAACCAAAGTCCGGATCAGTTTTCGAACAGTGCAATGCTCAAAATTTGTTTCCTGTGAGGCCAAAAGCGACGGGAAAACTCAAGGTGAGGAATATTTGGGGATTTTCAGCTGTGTGGTTTGGAAAACATCTGCGTGGAATATTAGGTCAGTTTGTTTCCAAAAGAGGGGGCGTATACTAGCTCTTTTGTTGTGTTTTGTTGGTGTAGAAACCTGGGTGGCATGCGATGCAGAAGACCGTGAATTCCAAATGCTAAATGATGACGAGATTGTGACTTCCACGCAAGAAAAATCCGACCCTGTCGACTATGAAACGGATGAAGACGAGGACAACAACAACGAAGAGTTAGAGACAGTTATGCAGCGATACGAACTACAATCAGAGTGCTGTCTTACTCAACTACTGCTGCTCAAGAGAATCAGAGACCTTGCAGCGAAAAAACAAAGGTGCACAGTGGTACAGCGAAAAATAAGTGATTATTTTCTACAATCAAAGTAAAATTGCGACATTTTACACCTATTTTGCTCTCTCTTCAAGCACGTTTCCCGTATGTGATGATTTTCAATATTTGTATAGAGTCCAGTATCATATACTGCATGGATCACATTCGGTTTTCGGTTATCCGAACAATCGCGTATCCGAACGGTGTCCAGTCCCAATGGATTCGGATAAACGACGTTCTTCTGTACTATTTATAATTAATTTTATTCTTTCTTTTCTATTATATGTTGGTTCTTTCTTATTTTAATATTAGGGGCATTTCAAGTTCACAGACGGTAAACGCCCGTAGATAAAAATTACTTGTCATTGTCGCCATGTTTGAATTCTTAACCACAACGACCTTCAATGAGCTGCAACCTGTTGATTATATTAGGCAACATCAAAATTGTTTCGGGCTCAAAAATAGTTCATTATGAAGTATTTTGGTCTTGCTAAACACGAAAATCATCATAAAAACTTCAGATTAGCTCTTGTTTTCAAGAGTCATAACTCGCTATTCATAAATAGCTGTACTTTTACTCATCTTTACTTATATATATATATACTGTATATAATCTTTTTGCTGTCCATTTGAGCGGGTAGATGGAAGCTCTTGCCTTAGGAACGATTTTTATTTCAACGAAAGGCGTGTAACCACGCCACCTTTCTTCAGGTGTGTTTTGAGTCTAACCTAGAGCATCAGTAGAACAAAGGACAGGCAACAGTGCACGATTCAAGTGATATTCGCTGTTTTTCGTCTTACAAAAAGTAAATCAATTCAACTATATTTAGGTTTCAAAGATTAGTGTGCTATACGGATTTTTGACAGCAAAAAGGATAAGAACTATCAACAATTGGTGAAAGAACTCCTACTAAATTTCATGACCCAGGATGCAATATGTCTCTAAAGATCCATTTTTTACATTCCCATCTTAATTTTTTCCCCTAAAAACTGTGGAACTGTAAGCGATGTGAACACGGTGAAAGGTTTCATCAAGCTATCACAGCAATGGAACGTACATATCAGGGTCGTCGGGATGAATCAATGCTCGCAAACTAATGCTGGACAGGGATACTGAGGCTTCGATATACAAGAGGCAATTCAAAAGGAAATGTTCGCAGGAAATAAACTAAGAAATGCTACTGATTTCTGATTATGAACACGGTTTCTAGAAACATGACTTATTGTACTGTATGTATTAGTAATGTTTTGTTCTTCAAATTTACCCATAAATTGATAGATGAACTGTAGTATATCTTAAAAACAAGAGCTAATAAATATATTTCATTTACATATTCGTTTTTTTTTCAACCCAAAATTTGTAAGAATAGGCTATTTAAAACTAGGAAACAGATAAAAAAAGTTGTATTTTGTTGCTTAGTGGTATTTGTGGGGGGGGGGGGGACTTGGTATTTTTCTCTATGCATTCATATATCACTTATTGTTATATGTGCAGCAGTTTCGATAATAGGATTTTTAGCGCGTTTTTCACGTAGTGGAACAAAAGCACTATTAGGACGCAAATTTCGTCTTTGTCTTCGTTCCATATTTTGTCGTACCTTTTTCTCAGCCAATAAGCAACCAATTGACCTCGGGTTTTCGGCATTGGGTCGCATTTGTGCCCTAGATGAGCCGAATCATATTTAAATTTTCCCATAGTTTTCCCGAATTTTCCTGAATTTCGCTAGTTTTGCTTTTTTATAGTGCTGATACAGATTTGTGTCATTATTTCTTTTCAGCTCAATAGTAGTACATTTAGAGGAGTGGTACAGTACTACTTTCTGTTAGTAAAAAGTTCATTAGTTGCATTATTGTAAAATAATACAACACGTGAAAAACGCGCTAAAATTACTTGACCATGCCAATGATTGATATTTTGTTTAAAATCAGGTGTATCTTTTATGCTCACCTTGTATATTTCCTTTTTTTTTTTTTCAGAAACAGTTTGTGTGTACCTGTTTATTTTGTTTTGCATACTTTTTTTTTTAATTTTTCTTTTTAATATAATCTGTGACGATGACCTTGATGTGGATGGACTCCGGATCGTTAGGGATGCTTCGGCCTTTTGGAAATGTGACTCGATATTATATAAAGAACATTCGACGAAAGATATGGTTGAAAAGCTATTTTTGAAGATGCGTTTTGTATATCAAAGTTTGATTCAACGTGATCAATATCTTTTTAATTATTATTTCACCTAGTTAAAGCTATTTTTTACTAAAGGTGTCTGACTACACTAAAATCGTGAATTTTGCTAAAAATTGACAATTTTTTTTATGATTTTATTTTACAGACCATCATATTAGATTTTTAAAAAATACCAAGTTTATTACTTTCCGTTCACTGCAACAAAAACTACAAGTGTTTTAGTAAAAGCAGATGCCATTACTTTATGCAAGATGGCATACTTTAAAACGCATTTTACTCGAAATGTGGTTTTTTTTTAAATGCTTAAACAAGGACAACGATTGCTCAAAAAGTTTTGAAAATAATTAACTGAAATTTTTTTGTACATGATCTGTATAATAGTAGAAGTGTTTTAGCTTTACACGTTATCAATCACTGTTTTATAACAAAATTTACAGCCCCTTATATGAATAGAATCACTGCTTTTTTAAGCAATTTCATAAAAAATAAGATAAAAGTGCTCTAGTTGTTGTAAAACTTAAAATATCTCTTATCCTGTAGGTCATTTCAAAAATGAATAACATAACAACACATCAGAATTGAAAATTTGCTCATAAATTCTTGGTACAGAATGGGCCGCGTTTATGTTACTTTTTGTCAATTTTATTCATTTTTTCCGATTTTAGTAATAATAATTTCTTTTTCTCTTCTTAATGTTAGCATATTTTTCTTAAAATGTACTAAGCCAAATCTAAAAACTACAAAAAAATCCCCATATCCCCATTTTTTAAAAAAAAATTTTTTTTTTGAGTTGTCGCGAGTACTCGGAAACCATTAAGCAAATACATTTAAAATTCTTGACAATTCTGATAAATTAGCAAAATATTACATTTGATACGATTATAAAAACGTAGAAGATATTATGAAAGTATTAGCATAGGGAGGGAATAACAGAATTTTAATTTTCAAAATTCTTTTAAAACCATTGAGAAACAATGAATTAAACACTGCAATGAGTTAAATGTTGAAATTTAAGTCAGTAAGAAAATTTTAAGGACGTCAAAAAATTATAGTGAAAAACATGTTTCTGCATAAAATTTCAAAAATTCTTTCAATACGAAAGCGACCACAAAAGTGAGAATATTATTTAAAGAACAAGAAATTGTGTCTTCTTAAATGGAGATTGATTATTTTATGCACTTGGAGAAAATTTGAAACTTCAATCAATGCGCGAATAACAGAATAATTCCCAATAATTTTTCTTTGAAATAGTTTTCTTCATTTCAATGAAAATTCTTTTTAGAAACAAACAAAATTCTTCAAAATTAGTAAAACAAAATTCTTTTTAGTTAATAGAACAAATTTTAATTAAGTTATTCCACACACATTAAATAAAAGATGTTTTAAATAAATTATAACTTAAAACGTGAGTCTAACGATATTTTATAATGAAAAGAATACAAAAAAAGATAAGAAAACAATATTCCAAGGAACGAAAATTTTATTTACAATATTTTAAAACAGTTTTGATTTTCATAAAAAACAGAGGGCATTAAAATACAATTTTCCAAATAATAGAAATGTACAATTAATAAAGCAATGTTATAATAATCAAAAAATATATATAAATTTAGTAAAACATATGCAAACAGGAATTTTTTTTAATTTATTTATTTAGTTATTCCATCATTCTTCAAGATGAAACCTAACAAAAAACTTTAATACTGTGTGATTTTTCTAGAATTAAAAAATAAAAAATGGTACTTGCGTATTAACCCATCGACCAGTAAATTGGCGAAGATTTTAGAGAATCTGCGCCAAGATTTGCAAAGATTTTGCCCTGTTAGGAGTGAGTGAATATTAAAGTCCCACTGTTCAGCAACACGAGGGCTTTTGGGGACGGTCCGCGTAATTTTGAACCATGTTCAAGTGACGCGGACGACACCTGAGCTGGCAACCCCCTCTCCTAACTACCACACCACACCAACTGCAGGACGTTTGAGCTCTCGACAGATTTTACGTGCATCGCTCCCCAACACGGCGGGTCTTCAGTGTTCCTGGGATCGAACTCATGACATGCTAGCCACGATCCGATGCCTAGACCACTTGGCTACCGCGGCCTTGCCCGATTAGGAAACAAGGTTATTGCATTTGAACGTGCACGGGAACGTTCTTTTATTACTGGTTAATGAATATTACGGCATTTGGCGATGGTTTTTGATTTGGCAAAAACAGTCGACGGATTAATACACAAGTAACAAAAAAAATTATTTCATCTGTTAATAATGAAATGTCATTCATCTAGTAATAATGAAAGAAAGGCATCACGTATACTTCTTATAGATATCCATTATATTTGCACCAAGTATACTTCTTATAGATGTCTGTGGAAGATTAGAACCCGCGACCTATAGATTTCGTAAGCACGTAACATACCACTAGACAAAAGTAATCACTCCTGTCCGGAGGCTGTTACTGGCATTAAAATTCCATTGTACTTTCTGCAGATACAATGAATATTTATAAGTAGCATGTGGTTGTAAAAAATATAAGATAAATAAGAAAATAAATATCAATGTCGATTCATGATACACAAAATAAAAGACAGGGTTTTTAAAAAAAATGTTTTTATGCAGGTGTAGCTTTCCCATTTTTTTTTTAATGCACATCAAGTTTTTTTTAATAAAAGCAATTTGATCACTTTTCATAATTTCTCTATAACATTGTGATCTGTTTTTGATTGAATATGATACATTTATTCTTCAAGGATTTCTGTGATTAACCAAAAATGTGATAAATTTATGGGAAGAGATTTGAGTTGAAGTCATTAATGCAGTACCTCCCCCCCTTACATTGTAGCATTGGGACAATTATCTGAGCAGTTGACTGGCATCATTAATAAAATTGCTTTTTTTGTGTGTTATCATAACTGATACACCATTTTAAGTTTGGGTTTCTTAATATTGATCTGTGTTTCTATTGTATGATCTTCATATTTGTACTTTCAAGTTTTACATGTATTTTTGTTCCCTTTTAACCATTTTATATGTAGTTTTTTTCTTCCTTCAAGTAAATACTTTGATTCGTGTTTTATGTTTGAGAGTTTCAAAGTTAAAGAAACACTGCAAATTCTACATGGCAGTTTTGTACATTATTGTAGTGTGTTTTAAATAATATTTATTCTTCAATCTTCTGGCACATTTTCATTTATCACCAAATTGGTGAATTATTGACTTCATATCGGATGGAAATCCAATGCAGAAATACGATCTGTTGGCGCAGTTTGGCGCCATAGGTGTAAACTGAATTATATAATTTTACCTTTAATATGCAATTCACATATAATTCAAAAACAATTGATGTTTTTAAAGATTTACACATATATTTTTTTTTTGTAGCTAGAAATCAAAATTTAGTTTTTTAAAGTTTGTTTCAGAATAGGAATATTCAATCAAATGAACTTTTCTTTGATGACATTTATTCGAGTTAGCAATACTAATGTATAGGAGATGTTTAGTTTAGTATAAGTTTGCGTATAAAACGCTTTACAACGTGCTTTAAAAAAACATATTTACGAAAACAATGATAAAAACATATTCATTTAGCGAAAGAAAATGAAAAATCACGTTATTTTTTTTTTGTAATTGAAGTGGTGAATTCTATTGCATCCGATGCAAATTATACTTAATCTTTCATTCATTACTTTATTCCGAGAAATTGAAAATCTATTAAATTCTGTTTTAGCTCCTATTTATATATAATTTTAAGCCCGTATTAAAAGTTATCAGAGGGAAATCAGAGGAAAAATGACCTGGGGCTGTAATTATTAATATGTGAAGTTTTGTTTATGATAGTAAAATATTTGAAAGCTTAAGGTTAGCATGATAATGAACATTCACAACAGATTGCAATATACTAATAATTATTAATGCAATATAGCATTTTTCACATTCTGTACAATAATTATATTCAATGCATACAATTTTCACAATCTGTTTGAATAAAAAAAAGCATTGAAAAACATAAATCCAATTTATAACTTGTTAGATAGAACAAAACTGTTATAAGACTAGGAGATCCTATGTACAATATTTTAATAGAATGAATGTTTTTTAAAAAATGCTTAAAATATTTTAAAATTTATAAATATACCTGACTTTTATTTTTTCTTGTCATCACACAAGTACATTAACAACTTTACAGAGATTTATAATATTGATAGTATACTAATGTAGTTTAGATAGCAATAGAATTCGAATAACTTAACAAGATGCCCCCTTATGATTGCTTAAAACAACCCATTTTTGGAGGTTTTTATCTTAGGTACACTAGGCACAGGCCTGGAGCACAAAAGATTTAGGGGCACAAAAAATTGGAGGGCGAAAAAGAGAACAATTAAAATTACAATGAATGTACCACAGTCCAGCTAGTTATGAGAGAAGCATTTCTACCATTAAAAGAGAAAAGACAAATGAGCTCTACAATGAAAAATGAAAAGCAAAACAGTTTGAAGCTGCAATGCACTCAAAATGATATTGTTATAGAAATTAATTACAATGATGTTATAAATGATTTTGCAATGATTGAAGCTTGAAGAAAACTTTTGTTGTACCAGTACAATGGCAGTGACTCAATAAAGAATAAAGATGTCTAAAAGTAAGAGATAGTAAAGTGATAGGCGGTGGAAAAAAAATTCTATTTAAGAAATTGAAAACATTTTATACAATAATGTATACTCTACACTGAAATTGCAAATGATTTTGTTAATTTACTGTACTAATTTACAAAAGGGCGGTGGTCAGTCCGTGATGTCGTAAGTTAAGAAATGAACAAGAGAGGCCAAATCATGCCACTAATATTTTTTTACGGTTGCCAGTCCAGGACATGTCGGATTCATAGGGGGTTGGAAGAATCTCTAAACAGCAAAAACTAAGAAAGGGAAAAGAGTTATGTGAAAATCCCATCTGAACCAAAACTGGCAAGGTAAGAAATGGGGAGGCATAACTATTTAAGTGCCTAGGGTACTGGGGAGGTTAAAATCGGCCCTGGGGATGCTTTTTCAAAAACTGATTTGTCAAACTCAATAATAAATTAAGTATGACTGAATTTGAAAATAAACCATTGCAAATTAAATGAGAATCTCAATATTAGTTTTATAAAAATTTGTGGAAAAATCAATGTTAACTACTTAATGCCAATCATGATTTGAAATACTAATACAGAGAACCTTAGAATTTTTTAAAAAATTAAATATAAATATTAGAGCTGAAATATTAATATCAACATAATTATCAATCAGTAAAAATAAATATTGCAGAATAAATACAATAAAAATTCAGATATCCAAAGCTTTATATAAAAAATATAATGCGCTTATCTGTTCCAAGAATTTGTAACAAAAAACAAACAAAAAAATCTAATAAATAAATTAACTCCAGAATTTTTATCATAGAAAAAATAATTTTGTAAAGCATACTTAAATAGTGGAAAAGATAACATTGATAAACTAAACTTTCTCTATGATTATGAAGAAATAAAATGTATATTAAAAAAATTTCTGTTACTTACATATTAGCGTTATCACAGCAAAATTCGCACCATATGAAAACAAAAAGATTCTTATGTGTCTTATTTGATAAAAAAAAAACAATTAGGCATATTTTGGTGGAAAATAGCACGATTCGTGTGGTGCAAATTTTGCTGCAGTAACACTACTACAGAAGTACATAATTTTCTAACCCCTTTTTTACAAAAATAATTTCATTTTGTGTTCAATTAAAAAATCTTGAAAAGAATAGCATTGCATCTAGGTGGAAAACTTTTATGAAAAAAAAAAGAAGAAAGCACTTTTTTGCATAAAAATCAATTAAATACATTAAAAATCTTACAATTCATTCTGAAAAAGTGAGCAAACACTTTTATGAAGCACAAAATTTGGAAAATTTTCCTTGAGCATTTGAACAAATGGTCAACATTTGGACAATTTTTATAACCTAGAAATCAAGTTCTAATTTTTTATTCAATTTTTATTATTCAATATTTCTCATTATTTAAATAGTTTAAAATAGTTGTATAATGTTTATTAATAAATGAACTAAATTTTTCTTATATTGAGTAAGTAAAATAAATATTTCATGCTTGATACTAAGAAATGCATTATTTTGTAAAATATTTTAATATATATTTGATTAACTAGAAAATAGTTAGATAAATTTTAGTCACTTTTTCCTTTAAGTGATTGTACATATCTTTCAATAATCTTTTTTCTTTGATATTTACTATACAATTAACATCAATTTGGAACTCCTATAATAAATTTAAACATGTGTTTATTTTCTTCAGAAAATGGCATATTTTTGTTCTTCTAAAAATTAAAAGTAATAACTATTTATGAAAACGAAATTTATGCAGAAACAATATTTACAGCTCACTGCTATTAGGAGAAATTTGAAATAATACTTACTTTCCAATAATTTCCCTCAATTCATACACATCATCAAATAGAATTTCATCCTCAGCCATTATGTTCTTTATTAATTAAATCCTATCCAAAATTCAGAGATATGTTCACCTGTTCAAATACTATTTCACTCTAGTAACAACTTTGAAGGCCCAAGTCGAAAGTGTGAGTTTGAATCAACTAGAAACTAACACATAGAAACATCTATTTTAAATGTAACACCCACATTTTAAAAATAAAATAATTCCTTGATAAATTTCACAAATTAAACACTGGGTCTTGTTCGCTGCAAACTTAAATAACACTTCTTTCAGAAATCTCACTAGACTTAATATGCACACCAAGAATTGCAGTACAATTCATCAGACAATTCTAACACATGTTTGTTTTGAGAGATGCCAAGTTAAATGTTATCTCACGCCGCTAGTAGATATGCCGATACAGGAAAAGAGAGATTGAAGGAGTGCGAATCTAAACGTCTATTGGCCAGCTTTACCAGAAGAATGAGTACTATATTTTGTGCTTTAGCACAGTATTGGCGAGATTGGGTATGAGATACGTTGTAAAGGAAAAAATATGATAATTTAAATAGTTGTTTTTGTAAGTTGGTTAGCAATACAAAATGGAATAGAAGGATATAAAACGAGTTTTAAGTGAACAACTCGTAGTTATCTTATTTCAATTCTAGAATAAACAGGTGAAGATAACAGCAGGGTAGAAAAATGCTTTTTTTTTAGTTCTTAAGATCAATAAATCTCCTTTATTAAATCAATATTTGAAAAAGATACAAAATCTGATCGTAAAATAGGAGATTTTTAAGCAATTTTGTAGAAATTCAGTAAAGAGCAGTAAAAATATCATCTGATAAGAGATATATTAAAATTACAATAAAGAATCCCCTAGGGAAATTCTAGGTCCTGAACCTTAAAACCCTATAATTTTAAAGGAAGTGATATGTTGCCTGTCTTATTGTTTATTATCGAAACCCTTATTGTTAATAAAAGATTTATAAACAATATGTTATCATATATTTGAATCTATTTTTGTATATTTATGTTTTTCTAAATTGCTAAATAAGAATAACAATAATAAAAAGAAATATTAATTTTAAAATCTAGATATACCAAAAATATATTTCGTAAGAGAATTTTTAGTGTTCAAAAACTTTTAGTTTCTTCGAGTTTAATTCAAACTTTTTAAATTTTCAATACATTTCATAATTCCACCGAGCTAAGGCACAAGCTAGACGATCTTTGTTTTAGTAACTATCCACTAAACTATTCAAATCAGGATTAAAAGTTTTTCCGAAAGGGAGAAATTCGATTGATTATATGTTCATTGCTAAAAAAAAGTTTTTTTATTTAAGTGCAAAAATTTTAAGAATGTGCAACTGAATATTTTTCAAAGAAATTTTGAAAAAGAAATAATTTGTGTGAAAGCTTATCTTAATAAATTACTTAAACATAAACTTTTACCCATTTTTTTTTCGATTTAAGTTGAAATTTTTACTTAGATAAATCTTGAAATTTGGTGGATAACAATCAAAATTGATTCTGCTTTTAGTTTTTTTTAAAAAAGAAAAGGAAACTGAGCACACGTTTAATTTTCTGTTAGAGCAAGTTGTACAAGGTCCAATAAATAAAAATTTATTTTTCTCATTTACTAAAATAAAAATTTAATTTTTCTTGACAACTATTCTGATAAATATATTTACATTTTCAGGAATTTTTTTTTTCTTATCATAGTTGGAAAATAGTAGTTTTGTTATCCGTTCAATGCATATATTTCGAAATGATCCTCACTGAATCCCATAGCTTATTTCTGACATGGGGAAGATATTTCATTGGATAGGAGAATTTCTATTAATTATTCTGTATTTCTTAAAAGGAAATATATATTATCTAATTTAAACAATATTGTGCAAATATAATCCTATTTGGTTTGTCATAACCACTTTTAACATTTAGAATAAAGCTCAATTCACACATTACAGATAAATCATTATATGTGTGTGAGTGTATTTCCTGCATAGTTTCCTAATTCATTCAGCACAACAAATACTAAATAAAATCTATTTTTTACTTTGAAGCATTTTCATAGGAAACTTTACTATATTTCTGAAATTTATTTTACTGAATGAAATGGGTTTTATTTTAGGTTCTTACGAAAATAAGACAAATTATTAGCAAGCTAGCTACAGTTATCATTAGTTTAAACCCAGTGCCAATTTATTCATTGGGCGCTTGGGGTGGGAAACCGGATAAGCTGGACTTAAACAGATTTTCTGGTTATAAATTTCGATCCACCAGTGCCAAGGAGCCTGTAGATTTTTTGAATCCAGGGCCCGAAATGAGCTTAAATCGGCGCTGCTTAAACCATTGTTTCTCAAACTGTGGAATAGTTAGGAGATGGAGGTGCCAGCTCAGGTCTCGTCCTCGTCACTAGACTATGCCTCAAAATTACAAGGTCCTTCGCCAAAAGCCCTTGTGTAGTTGAACAGTGAGACGTTAATATTCACTCAAACTGCGCCCCCCCCCCCAGGGGGAGCATGATATCTCAATATTGAGCGCATGATCATACTGATTAAAGATTAAAAATATAGTAAGAAATAAGTAATAGTAATTAATAAGATAAAAGATTAAAAATAAGTTTTAATTAACTGAAAGGAAGCAAAACAAAATACATCCTGATGTAATAAAAATTAAATACGCTTTTAAACTGATGTAATATTCTTATGAATGTATTAGTACTGCACAATGTTTTTGATAATTAATTTATCACTACTAAATTAAAAATAAGTTTAATTATTGCTAGTGTCTTCTATAAGTTTGTCATATACAAAATTTAATGTTTATCTTGATAATTTGTATGGTTTATAATTAAAGTTTATAAAGAATTTACGTCCCTTCTTCCCTGTGACCCGGCTAGAGGTGTGGGAGGAACTAAATGAGCAGACGACATCATGAACTTCAATTATTTTATTTATCACTATATTCAACTCAGACACAAACAGCATTTAACCAATATAACCTTAATGAGTAATAGAACGGGAGAGAGACGAAATTGCGTTGGGGAGAATATATTCAAGCATGCAGCTCTAGCTTTAATTTAACTTTATACAGAGCTTACGTATTTAATAACCACACTATTAGTTTAACTTACAAAACATCGACTTGATTTAAGATCACAGTACCTGAACTCATGCAGTCTTCTATTCTCTTTCCGTTGACTTAAACACTTCCCAATAATTATTCTAATCACTTTCTTAATATTCCAACTTCGGCCTTCTTACTCTGTTTACATATACGTTTGACTACCAATTTACTTCACTTCTAATCTATTCACAATTCACTAACTCCCAAACTAGCGAATAAAGAATATATATATATATATTAAACTTAATCTGCATATCACGCTTTCTGCCCTTCGGAGAAGGTTGAAAATGCTGGCCCAAAAAAATTCCCCAGAAGTTAATGGAAGAACGCGTATAAATCCGTCACAAGTTTTATCGGTGCCTTATGTCAAAGTGCATCTTTATTGCATTCAATATATTGTTATTGTAAGTGGGAGGAAGTGAAAATTATGATTGAAAATCGGGTAGTCGCAAATACTGAAAGTTTGAGAAGCACTACATAAAGATTTTTTAAAATGTTGGTTTAACACATTAGAAAAAATTAGCGGAGAAGTATGAAAGCTGAATGAAATGAAGTATTAAAGCGATAAACTGGTATCGATAAAAGAAAAACTCTGTAAGCAAAAAAAAATAAGAAATTACAATTAAAATTAGAGATACGATTTTGTTTTTTAAAGGTATACATATCAATTGTATTGAAATCTAAACAAAAAAGTAATAAATAATAAAATACAAACTTGTAGCAATCAAGTTTAAATATGTATTTCAAATTAAGGTATCCAACTACCCTAAAATTGCAAATTTTTGCCAAAAATTGACAATTTTTTTTTTATCATTTCATTTTATAAGCCATCTTATTAGCTTTATAAAAATACTAAGGTTATTATTATCCGTTAACTAGAACAAAAACTACAAGTGTTTTAATAAAAGGAGATTCCATTACTTTCAAGCAAGATATCATATTTTAAAATGCGTTTTACTCGAAATACGTTTTTTTTTTAAATGTTCAAGACAGCGATTGCTCAAAATGTTTTGAAAATAGTTAACTGAAATTTTTTGTGTATGTTCTGTGTAATAGTAGAAGTGTTTTAACCTTCAGATTTACCAATCACTGTTTTATTACAAAATTTACAGTCCTTTATGTGAATATAATGACATTTTTAAAGCTATTTCATATAATGATTAAGATAAAGAGGTCTATTTTTTGTTAAAATTAAAATTTCTCTTATCCTGAAAATTGAATATTTGTTCATAAGCTTTTTGTACAGAACGGACCATGTTTATGTAATTTTGTGCTAATTTTTACCAATTTTTTCCCATTTTGGTAATAATATTTTTTTCTCTTCTTATTTTTAGAATATTTTTCTTAAAATGTTCTAAATAAATCTAAAAAAGTAGTCGGACACCTTAAGATAGAGAATATTGCAACAAACATCAATTTTTTAATCTTTTATATTTTTTATTCTTTTATTAAATTTGTTTATGAAGTCTTTAAAAATCTCATGATGCATTATTCAACACTGGAAACTATAACGAAAATACATTATTTAAGGTATCCGAACACTTTCGGAGTACTGTTGAACAAAATACCGTACTACAACATTAAAAATGCTCTTTTAGGACTCAATAACAATAAATATTACTATTTAACTCTCAAAATTTAAAATAAAAATTACCGGAATTTTTCAAAAATCACAATTATAAGCGAAATTTTAGCAATATTTTTGAAAAACTTCAAAGCAGTTAGAGAAAAAAGTAATAAACATATATTAGTAAAAGTATTACTAAAACCAATTAGATGCATTTATATAAAAAATGTACTAAAAATTTAATTTTTTTATTAAAATTTGAAAATTTTACAGCTGGTTGAGTAAACATTATAAGAAATGTTACATTTTTTATGAGACCATTATTTAAATAACAAGCCATAACTCAAAAAGTATTCATACAATAAGAAATATTTTAGTACGTTCTCTAGAAAATAACGTAAATATCAGGTTTAAAAAGTTTTATAGAAACACATTCGTAATATTTTGAGTTATCGGACTCGCCATGATAGGTTTTGAGCAATTTAAATGCCCACCTCTGGTAGATCAAAAACCCACTTCTGGTTTTTTTAACTTTATAAAATTAATTGTAACTTGGTCTCTAGGTGGTGTAGAAACAAAATAAAGTATGTTTCGTTAAGTCAAAAGGTAGCTCTGTTCAATAAAATAGAAAACAAAAATATATCTGAATTTGAATATTCTGAATTTGGTCATTTTCAACGTGTTCGGATACCTTACGTGATTGGAAATTACGTACTTCTCCTCGGGCTTTATATAAACGGAATGACAATTTGAAACTAACAAAAAATATAAGCTATTAAACAACATGATTTAAATAGCTTTCTTTCATAAATATTTTTTGATGGCCTCTATTTAAAAATTTATGGAAATCTACCATGAATAATTTTGTTGTTAAAGTTAACTGTGGAAAATTTCCTTTGTTTGTATCAGGTGCACTTTTAACATAAAAAATAAAATAGTACTTTTAACATAAAAAAAATTTTCAGTTATAGAGACTGCCGATAGAAGTGAAAACTTAGAACTTTCAGTATTAAAATTTGAAATTTCATAATGTTTGAATTAAAATTATCAACATCAATCTGGTTTTCCCATCTATTGACACTCCGAGCAACAACTAAATGCATGTTTATATGGCTTTTTATTATTCAAATATATTACGGATTGTACAAGATCATGACAAAATATAAATACAATTCAATTGAAATAACAATTAATATACAATTATATTATTTATGGATAGTATTCGTATTTACTTAAATTTCAATGTACTTTATTTTTAACATTATTTTAATTGTTTGCATCATTTTCATCACTAATTTCAACAATACTTAGACTTTTTGTACTTTCAATTATTTCATTTTGTTCTAAAAAAAGATACAATAGGCTTATGGTAACTAAAGTAAGAAAGGAAAATGTTTGATTCAAATTTATCTAAGTATCGCGTAAAAACCGCAATAATCGTCGTTTTATATTTTGTAGTACTGAGTTTTCGATCATTGGACATATTTAAATTAAGTGTTTCATTTAGAAATTCAATTAGTGGTAGATTTTTATCATCTGCAAAGTTAATATTTAAGTCTCAACTTAAAACCATCGGTACATTATTATATTTTTCGCCAAATCTTTTTTCGAGTATTTCAGAACTTTCTTTTGTATAATTCATTAAATTTTCGAATAAAACTTGTTGTATCTGTCTCATAGATTTTCCAGGCGAAATATAAATGGCAACCATAAACATGTATTGCCCATTCTCGGAATCGTAATGAACAATGTGTATATACACATAGAACTTTTCACCAAATCCATTCAACTTCACTTATAAGATATACACAGCACTCTACGTCAGCTGTATAGATACAGATATACTGCTATAAGCATGTCGGTGACGCGAATGCACGAGATTTCACCCATCCCAAAACTGTCTAAGGCGAACAGCACACTGCGCGTGCGCCAGTCAACTCATAAGATTTTCCCCTACCAAAAAGTGCCCAACGCCGCTAAAGAAGTTTTCACTTCAAAAATAATATTGAAATTTACGGGTGTGCGTTATACGGCGGGTATAAAAATGATTGCTTCAAAAAAAATAGATGAGTATGCAAACATTAAACTTCTACGTAGATTGAATACTGTTTATTTAAAAGAAATGACATAAAATTTATCAACTTAAAGGGTTGTAGTTCTAGAGGTGCACACTATATGTTCAAAAGCCTGGGATAATACAAAGAATAAACGATTTCAAAACATAAGAGAATTGCACTCGAAAATTTCAAGTTTTTTTTTTTAAAAAAAAAAAGGTTTGCGTGTTATACGGCGAATATTCCTAAAAAAGAAAAAAAGAAACTAGCCTTACAGTAGTCGCATATAATGTGTAACATCTGACATATTATCGTGGTAAATAAGCAATAGTAGCTTAAATCCTGAAAAAAATTAATCGGCTGATTGGAAATAATTTTCTATCGAATGATTATATCTTTAATGCAAATTTTATTTATTTAACACAAGGCGTAATGCAATTTTTTAGCAAAAAAATTATTATTGTTCAATTTGAGGAAGAGCGGAGACTTGTGATAAATATGGTGTAGTAGCTAGCTGAGGGCCTAGTCAGATAGGTCACATGGATGGGCCATGAATATTCCAAGTGTGACGTCAAAAAAACCCTCAGAGTTATTGCGATTTTAAAAAGTTAAAATAGTTAAATAAAATAGTATGGGGCATCGTATCTCATCATCGTATCGTATATCTCGTGATATGACATAATATTATCGAACCTCCAAATATCAAGGCCCTAGCTCAATTCCAAAGGGGGCAAAATTTTTACCCAACCCCATAGGAATAACATGGGAACAAGATATTTTAGTGCTGGAGCCCTCCTAGGCCTACCAAAGGAGGGCTAAGTTGATAAATGGATGGGAGGGGAACCTGTGGTTCAAATCTGAAAGTAGAGACTCAAATAAATTTCAAGATATTACAGATTTAAAAAAAGTTTAATGTTTTAAAAAGTTTAAAACGTTGAAATAAAACACAAGGAATAACCCTATGAGCAAGAAATTCGGTGAGAATAAACAATGGAGGCAGAGAGATCGAATGAGCTAGGTCCGAGTGGATTGAGAGGCTCAGGTGTCGAGCTATTGACAAAATGCTGTCCGGGGAGGCACCTAGGGGTGTCGAGGCCTTGTACTTCCCAAACAAACAGGTAGTATTATAGATCCCCCTAATATCAACCCCATATCATCCAATAAATGGCACCATAGGACTAACATAGAGATTGATATTTTAGTGTGTTAGCCCTCCCCTGCCCAAAGCAAGTCAACATTAGTAAAAAAAACTATTAAGGGGGGACAGGCCAAAGTCGATCGACACCACCGCGCGCGCTCATTCGTCAAATCAAATAGCGCGCGCTTCCCCGGTTTCCTGTTACGCATTTTCGTCCCTTTTCACGAAATCACTACCACAAATATCCAGCAACCGAGAGGAAAGATGTTACATATAAAAAAAAAGTAGCTTGAAAGTATAAGTGCGCGTTTAACGCTGGATCTCACGGTATCTGAAATTCAATGAAGTCAACGTGTTCTTATGAAACGTAAAGAATGATGTTCGAACAATTAAAAAAGTATTTGTTCTAATGGCTATATTTTCGAAAGAAACACTAGCGAATGTTACAAAAAATTGTTTTCATTTAAGATGACAAAAACATACACAAAACCAACAAATTTAGGTAAAAAAAAATTTCAATTGAAAAAAAAAAGTACTTTAAGCAATTGTCTATATCCTCAGCAAAATATTTTTAAAAAAAAAAAAAGAAATTGGATTATTTTTTAACTATACAATATTGTTTTTGTGTAGCATTTTTAAATGTGACTTTCTGTTTTGATTAACACATCCAATCTTCATAAATTGAACTTTTTATTGATGTGTAACATCTTTCCTCTCGATTGCTGGAGATTTGTGGGAGTGATTTCGTGAAAAGGGACGGAAATGCGTAACAGGAAGTCGGGGAAGAACGCGCTATTTAATTTAATCAATCAGCGCACTTGATGGTGTCTCTTCGCTCAGTGAAGTTCTGTTTTTTCTCCTTCATTCGGAGGAGCTCCGCCCCCCCCCCTGCGGTCTAGGCAGTGAAATCTTTGTTTTTGTTTTGTTTTCTCACTTTAGGATTAAAGAAGAAGCTAAGTCCTTTAACTGGATCCACGTGGGGTCCAACTCAAGTAGCCATCAATAACCGCCAGCCTTTTTTATGTTGTTAGATTTAGCATTTCAAAAGATTCTAATTCAAAAACTCGGTTTCGTTTGCGCTTGACTCTAAATCCACCAGCAAGTCTTATTAGACTTCACCAAGGATAAACTTGCGATCCTTACGCTCAATTGTCAAAGTCTGAGGGCTCACCAAACAGATTTCGACGTTATTTCACAAAATTGTGCGTTACTCATGTTGGCAGAGGCGTGGTTAGATAATGACGAATGTGTTTCGATACCTAACTTCAATTGCTGCGTAACATTTAAACGACAGGGCCGCAGAACCACTGGTGTGTTGCGATCTATAGCAAACAGAACTACTCACATGTTGTGGCTCCTGTATGGATATTACTTATCGTCAAACAAGTGGACTGGGTATTGTTAGTCAAGATATTGGGGACATATATGCGGCAGAATGCTCATTTGAAAATGGACAATCAGTGATTTCGGTGGTCGTATACATTTCTCCGAATCAAACGGTTCAAAAAATTAAAGATTTCCTGCATTTTTTACTTTTACCATATACCGAAGATGATTCTGCTCTTTTTTTTTTAAAAAAAAAAAAAACTATCACTCGCTTCCCATGATTTTGAGTGGTGATTTTAAAGTTAACTTCAGTTTGCTAGAAGCCGAGCCACTCATAGCTTTTTTGAATGATGAACTCAAGCTCGAAATGAACACAAATCGAAATGTCTGGACAACTATCAGTGGTACTGTTATTGACGCTATTTTTCAACGGTTTTTAAATACTTTGAAATCACAAGTATATGATTCATATTTTAGTTATCATAAGTTATCATTACCGCTCTTCCCCAAATTGAACAAGAATAATTATTTTTGATAAAAAAATTGTATTACTCTTTGTGTTAATTAAATAAAATTTTCATTGAAGATATAATTATTCCGTAGAAAATTATTTCGAATCATATTCGATTCATTTTTTTCAAGATATAAGTCGCTATTGCGTATTTACCACGATAACATGTCAGATGTTACATATCGTATGCGACTACTGTAAGGCTCGTTTCTTTTTTTTTTTTCCTTTCAATATTTCTGGTTGTAAAAATTTTGCTGTCTCAATGTTTAACAATATATTCTTATAGTATAATAAGCAAATTTATGCATCAGTTTTAAATTGCTTCGTTAGTTTGTTTAAAAAATTTCACGACTAAAAATATTCGTATTATTTAAACTAAATTACAGTTTAAAAAACTAAGAAACTAATCGAAAAATCGAACTAAGTTGTAACTTATTCCTTTAGTCACCAAATCTGGAAATGGTATCTGGAATTAGTCGGCAGATGTGGGATGGGATCTGAAAATGGGAAATTGTTAGTCCTGATGATCCTGATCAGGACAACGATACAAAATTATTGTATTGTCATCGGTCCTGCACAAGTGAGCAAAATTTCGAGTTAATTGACCTTTTAAAGTAGGTAAAAATTGAGTTCAAAGATTCCGTTACATAAGCTAATAAAAAGGTGTTAAAAAGAAACCAAAATAAAAATTATTTGTGAAGCTCTAATTTCTTTTAATCTCTGCTACTCATTCAGTTTACTAAATAATATGGGAAATTTTTTATTTTGTGTTTAAATATGATTAAAGTTTTACAAACAAGTTATGTTATATTTTAAATCACACAGAAGTACTCCTTGAAAAAATAACGAAAAAGTGGAAAAAAGGACTAAAAGCTTTCATAATTCGTTGCATTGCGAAAAGTTTTAGGACAATATTGGCTATAGTATGCAGTGATCATTAGAGTTTCATTAGCTGGTATACCTGTTCTTCCTACGGGTGAACTGAAAAATTAAACAATACAGATTGAAAGATTAAAAAGTTTTTAATGATTTAATTTTACATGAATTGCAAAACAAACCACAACAACAAAAAAAGGCTTTTTGCATATCTCAGTTGAACAAAAAAAAAAAAAACAAAAAAAACTTGTTAAGTTTTAAGTCTGTAGATCTAATAGCTAATAACAAGAACTTTTTTTTATTTATAACGCCCCGTAACTCTCTTTTGGGTCAATTTTTGAAAACACCTTCCTAAGTTGATCTCTACTCACCAAAAGTAACACATTGTTACAAATTTTGTGGAATGAGCGTTTAAAATAGTCTAAATAATTTATATCTGGAGTGTAATAGGTTGATATTACTCTCTGTTGTATTTATTTTATGTTATCAACGCAAGCAACGCCGTTCCTTACATTATAACGGCTTTTCAATAGAAACATAGTGAAATGTCATATTACAAACATCCATTTATCTATAGAAAAATAAAAAAATAGACAATTTAACGTTTAGAGTTCAGAGTTCAGAGTGCAATCACTAAGAGATTCACTGCAGTATACCGGTTTATCCATTGAGCACCCAGGGACCCGGAGAAGTTGGATTTAACCACATTTCTGGTTATAAATTTCGATCCTCCAGTGCCAAGGGGACCTGTTTGTCTTCTGCGCACCTGGGCCCGAAAGGAGATTAAATCGGCACTGATTCACTGATTGAAATTATAACAAATAAACAGTAACTCATAGGGGTTATGCTTTTTTCGAATGGTCACCAGTGACATTGTCGATTTATACTAGTTTCTGGGCTAAAGTTCATTAGATATTAATACCCTAATACAGAAGTTTGTTGGCTTAGTGTATATGTTTCCTTTTCAAGCAAATTTGAAATAAATTCTGAATGCAAGATTCGAGTAAAACACACATATTTTTCATAGCTCTTAAAATTCCAGCTTATCATGGAAATTTTCAGTCAAATTCAGTAATAGATGTGTTTGTTATCGTTCTCCGACTCTTATCTGACCTTTTTTCTTATTTCAGAACCGTTCAACGATAATTCATTCAACGTATATATAAACATTACGAAGCACAGTCCTTTTTCTCCTCTAAGTGCATTAGGTAAGGAAATACTAAATGTAAAAATGCTTAAATTCTACTATAAATACGGACAAATAAGCATTAAACTGACTCCAAGATATTTTAATTAACGTTATCAATCCTTTTAAAAGGTAGAATGATTTATTAAGTTCTTTCTTTTCATCGTATGTTCAAAGAAATTTCTCTTTATCGTGGTTATTATTATAAATAAGAGGTTAAAAAAAAAGAAAATTAAAGCTTTCAGTTGAAGAAAAAAAATATGTTTAGTATGAAACAATTTTACAGCTTTGGATAAGTTCTGTTAATAATATTTAAGCGAAAGCATCACATAATCAGTAATTCTCAAATTGCGAATTATTATATGTAAGAAATTATTTTTAACGTTCACTTGTGATTAAAAAAAATCTTAAATTAACTATGCATTACGTTAATAAAAATCAGAACATAGGTGAGTTTTTTTTTATTTAAATATTTTATTCAAAAATTTGATTTAATCTTTAACTAGCTTATTATTGTAAACCTGAAATCTTCCACTTTATAGATTTCAAAAATTTAACATACTCTAGTATTTTCGTGTTTTAAATTTAAAGTTTCAATTGTGAAATAATTATTGTACCATTTTTTTTTTTGTAAGTAATAGAATAATTTTCCATTGAATTCTTGAAGCTTGCCTTTATTTTTATAACAAAACAATATTTTTTTTTGTTTTGTTTTTTAGAAAAAATTAAGAAGCAGAATAATTTATTTATTTTTAATATGAGAATTTTTAATTTTTTTAAAATTTATGTGTGGTTTTTTTTAATATTATTCATTCATGGTGGAATGTGCAATTTGGCGTGAAAATAACCAGGTTACCAGAGTCAGTGTCTCATCCAATCAAAATAATGAACTAACGTCCTGGATTCTTGCGAGATTCTCTGAACCAGACGAAATTTCAGGCATGCGTTTTCAATTTTAGTTTTGATATCAAAATTTAATAAATATTTTCCTGTCAGTTTAATATTTTGAATATATTCCAATCTTCTAGAAATATTTAACATTATCCAGAATCACTATTTGATTTTTATTTTGCATTTTAACAACATTATTTTACCTCATCATTAGGAAATGTTCTGTGGCAAAGCCTCCAGTTACAAATAGCAAAGCGATTTTCTGTAACTAATCGCAACCGTTCTGTACTTTATTAACCGCATCCGTTTTTCATTTGCGATGTTTTGTTGATTATTCATATGATTTTTAATGAATATTGACAGTTATTTTTGTACCCAAAGATTCATGCGATATTGTTTGGGTTGACTGAGTATGCTTCATATTTTCCTTCCATATAATTTATTTTTATTTTTACCCATCAAAATTTTCTCGCAACTCAATAAATGACATAATCAAGTTCAAGTTTGACAATTAAGGTATATATTTTCCCGGTTTCTGTTTGTATTAATTTGTATTATTATAAATATCTAGATAGAATTTACTTTAAGCTAACCCAGTGGTTTTTCTGTTTTTCGACCATTTGTGAACAGTGTGAATTCGAAACATAGTTTGTCAAATTTTTGTTAATTCAATTTAGTAGGAAGTAATTTAATTTTTTCACTTTTTATTAATATGATTACTTGAGTCTTTTATTGTCGTCGTACTGTATTGCAACGAATTCTGTAATATTTTAAATTTATCTGCTTCCATTTATTAAAAGTCTTACTTTATTTATATTCAGATAAACATAATGTACATTGGATTTATGATCTAACAATATTATTCTGAAATAATTGTTTTCGTTTTGTCATTTTTGAAATTGGTTAAACATTGTTCAGTTTGTTTTTAAATTTGTGTTTTTTAGCTGCTTTTGTGATATATATGTATATATTTTTTTTTAATAAATAGTTTTTGTAACTTATCTTTTCACTTAATTTGAGGTAAAGGAAATGTAAACTGCTTCAAAACTGAGTGTTCCCCCCCCTTAACATTATCAATTTGAATGTATTGTAAAATGTAGGATGAAATAATTGCTAATGGGACAGTTTATATAGGACAGTTTTTGTATATTATATCTTTAAATAATTTTGTTATCTAATAAAATCATCAGTTATCTCTTTGAATTATTTCTTGTGTATTTCATGTAGTAGAAATAGATCAGTTAAGAAAACATACTTGATGTTGCATGTACTTTTTGAAATCATTACTTCTAGGAACTGTATACATAAGGCATTATCTTTTGATTCCATATGGTTTCGATTTTTGCAGAATTTTTTTCTATTAAATCCTAAAAGTAATATGTCTTTGAAACTGAAAATTTTTATTGATTTTGGTTTAGACTGTAGCCATTGATTGCATGCATCGATAGTGTGTATTGAACTGTTTTTAAAAGTTAATCATTTCAAACCTACTGCCTTTCTATTTTGTTTCATTAATTGAAAAAGTTAAATTATTTATAGGGGTTGTCATCATTAATAGTTTCTTATAAACGTGTAATGCAAATTATGGTACTTGCATATTAATGCAACCAATGGGCAGCATTACATGAAACAAAGTATATGGATGCCAATTCAGCGAATATGACATAAAGGAAATCAGGGTTGCCAACTTGGTGAGTTATTAATAGAGTTGACGATTGTTGCGATAATATATTAGTGCTCAAAATATGTTTTCAAGCAATGTTGAAAAATGCATCAAATTGATTCATAATGAAAGATGATTTTAATTTAAATATGTGAAAATTTAAAATCCTCTTAAATAGATAGAAACTTTTTAAAGCTTTGAAAATAAGCTTAATTTTTTTTACCAAGAATTATGTTTGAGATATTTAAATGTTTTAGTGGTTGTGATAAATGTTGGACACTAAAAGCAATAAGTGTGTTACATAAAGTAATAATGTTTGCATGTTATAAAAGTCATCCTTCGAAAAAAGTAATTTTTTCCACTCATGACATTATAAATTATTTTAATTTCTTTTATTCTTTAATCAATTTAAATCATGTTAAAAGTATTCTTCAAATATTTTTTTTCATTCTACCTGCCATTTTTATAACTTACAATTTATTTTTTTATAAGTAAATCGTTTGAATTTCTTTAATAGTTTCACTTTTGTTTAATTTCAAACTAGTGACATTCTCATTCTTCAGAATTGGATTTATTACAATTTGTCTATGTGTATGGAATAAGGGTTCTTATGTATTGCAATAATTGCTAAAGTTCAAGATAACTCACCTAGTTGGCAATCCCAATTTCACATGTGTCATATGTGTTGAATTGGCAATCATGTATTTCATTTCATATAAAATAACCAATAAGTTGCAATAATATGCAAATACTGAAATAAGTTATTTCTAAAGTTATTTATATCATTTTCAATGTTAAATTCCTATAAAATCCAGCATATAATACGCACTGCCGCTATACTTTCAAGTTGCATTTTTTACTTTCTGAGTATATTTGCCATGTAACATGCCCCCGTTTTTTTTACAAAGAAACCTGAAATGTTTTAAAGTGATCTATTTGAGGTATTATTCCTAGCTTTAGAAAAAATGGTTTTTTAATAGAACTCTACAACCCTTTAAATTCATAAAAAATATAATTTCTTTTAAATAAACAGTATTTTGATATATGTAGAAGTTTAATTTTTCTATGCTCATCTCTTTTTTTTTTTTTATTATTATTATTAAAGCTCTCATTTTTATACCTGGCATATAACACACACCCTTAAATTTTGATCTTATATTTTGTTTTTAAAATGTGAGTTATACACCGGATTTTAGGGTATCTAGTTTTGTAAAAATGATTTTAAAAAAGAATAAATTGGAAATTTAATGTTTCTCAAGGTTACATTACTTTCCCAAATGTTGCATATAAAGTCATTTATAGATTGAATTCTATTCAATAACTAATCTAATTAGTGAAATTGAATGTTACTACATTGTATGAATTCTGGAGTCATTGTGAAAGTGAATTTTTATTAAAATTCTTTCTTGCCATTTATAAAAATGTATAAATTTCTGTCATCCTTGTGTGCTTAAACCAATGTTTTTTATTTGATTTTTCGGTACTTACATATTAGCATCACTGCAGTAAAATTTGTGCTGCGCCAATTGTGAGTTGATATCAAAATAATAAAGATTTGTACGTGTTTTATTTGAAGAGAAAAAGATTCTCGTGTCCTCATTTTGGCTGTGGTGATGCTAATACATTAGTTCCAATTTTTCTTTCATTTTGTAGAAAAGTAATATGTAATTTTCAGAGATTTATAAGTATTTCTACCATAAGTCAAACCAATATTATCAAGACTTAATTTTTTCTAATATGACATAAGTATCTTTTTCTTAATGCTTTTTATGTTAAAAGTTTCTTTTTAAAGTTGGAAATCTGATTTATGAAATGTTTTGTAATATTGCTTCAACTTTTTATGAATTTCTATTTCTAATTTCTCAGTTTTTGTTTTGTCTCAAAAACATTCAAAAAATTTTTGAGATTTTAATACAGTTCTATTTCATCTAATTTTGTCTTTTGAAACTTAGTATTTTCAGACAGCTTGTTTTATAAATTAAATTTTAATTTGATTTTTTTATTGTGTATTCATTTCTATTCATATAAAAATTTGATATTTGAATAAAAGTAAAATGGACAGTGCTGTATGTGTGGAAGTAAAATAAATATTTTAATTTTCAAGCTTATAAAAAAACTTTTCTTTTTGTATTGCTGGTGCTGTAATTCTTTTTAAATAATCAAAATCATTAAAACATTCATTAAGGTATTATAATTTTGATTGTGCATAAATAGCTCTAAATTTTGCCTTTTATTCTTAAAATCAATCAAATATCAAGCCTTTTTCTACCCAAATCTGAATGATTGAATTTTTTTTATAAATGAAACATGTAAAATCTTGTTTTAATATTGTGGCATGATTTGCATGGTGTAAATTTTGCTGTGGTGATGTTAACATGTAAGTACCAAATCAATTATGAAGATAAGAATCTTTAAAAACCATGAAGTATCCTACTAGCTATAGCTCATAGTACCTACAGTATTTTCTTGCATTAATTGGGTCAAATTAGAGATTTATTTTGAATGTAATCACTTAATTGTATTATAGACATCTTTTTAGAATATTTGGTTATATTTGCTTTGGTTTTGTGTAGTAATTCTAAATTAAAGTATTTTTCATTACAGGCAATCATCACAAAAACTATGTTGGTTACTTTTAGACTTCAAGAATGATAACAGATTCTCCAGTTCACTTGGTTAAAGCTCTTTTTAACTATAAGGCCACTAATAATGACGAGGTAAAGTTCATAGTTAAAAAAATAACTTGGTAAGCAATTAATAATTGTTTTATTTCTATGAAGGTATTCTCTTGCATTCTAAATTGTTTTGTCTAAAATTATTGGTTTTGCTTTTCCATGTATGATAAGGTAATTATAAAGTATACCAGAATTTTTGTAGAAAAAAATGATGTAAAATAAATGTTTGTTTTAACTTTATTCGGATTTTTTTTTAATTCTTTTATATAAAATTTTACATATCAGTGTTTATTTTAGAAAAGTGTTTTGGATGATGTGCCTATGTGCTTTTTCATTTATTTTGTGTTAAAAAAAGTGTCAATCAGAGAGATTTAAATATTTTTTATTGTACGCTGAAATTATTTTCTAAATGTATAATTATTATTCCATAGATCAAATTTTGTTTACTATTTAACATTATCATTTTACAAAACAAAAATTTTAAAAGACATTTTTAGGTCAAAAGCAACCCTTTATAAATATTAATAATGATTAGATAATTTAGACATTTAATGTTTATATTTCTAAAATTATCATATGTATCATATTTGTATTCTTTACTTCCATAGCTTTGCTTGAAGAAAGGCGATGTGATCACTGTAACCCAAGCCATTGAAGGTGGATGGTGGGAGGGGACTTTGAATGGTGTCACTGGTTGGTTCCCGAGTAACTATGTGAAAGAGCTCAAGGCAGGTAATTGCAATATTGGTAATTTCAATATTTCTATTTTCTGATAAATTTAGTTTTTAGAGCCAGTTTTCTATTTGTAAGTTTTTAAGGTACCTGCATATTAACATCACTACAGCCAAACTTGCACTATGCAAATCTGACTGGCTTTTTTTTTTTTTTTCAAATAAAACATACAAGAAGCATTTTGTTTTTTTTTATTTGACATGATTTGCGTGACATAAATTTTACTGCCATGACGCTAATATGCAATTACTCTTTTTAAATGTATAACTGAAAAGTAATGCTATTAATTAATGTGAATAAATGTTTTGTTTATAATTGCACAGTGTTGTTCAATGATAAATTGTATAGAGAGTTTGGTATAAATTTAATATAACACTAGAATTCAGTTCTCTACTTTTCTTCTATCATTCTTGAAATTTTTTATCAAAACTGCATTTTTTAAATATATAAGGGGTGATCAAATGAAAAGGTACGAAACGACATAAAAATGAAACAGTTAAATATTTGCATATTCCACCATGGGAGAATGTAGCGAGACATCTCGGGATGCCATTGGAGGCTCTGACTGGGATCGGATCATGCACGGGCGCCCGCATGCGCAGGAGAGAGCAAAGGCTCTTATAAAAAACGGCGTCCAAATGATGCGGCAGTCCGTATCAGGACAAGATGGCGTTCGTGTTGCAAAATTTGACGATTGAGGAGTAGCGAAGTGTTATCCAATTTCTGACAGCGGAAGGTGAAAAACCGGCAGCTATTTATCGGCGGATGGTGACCGTTTACAGGGAGAAATGTGTCTCTGACAAGTCTGTCAGAAAATGGAGTGCCCGTATTCGTGCAGGCCGTGAGAGTGTGGGTGATGACCAGAGACCAGGCCAGGCAAACACTGTCATCACGAGCGATCTCATCGACAAGGTGGACGACCTAGTGAGAAGTGATCGGCGTGTCACATTGCGAATGTTTGCGCTGAAGGTGGATGTCATCTATGGAACCGTGTGGACAATTGTTTACGACAAGTTGCGATTTCGGAAGGTGTGTGCCAAGTGGGTTCCGAAGCAGTTCACCGACCAGCAAAAGAACCTGCTTATGGGACTAGCACTGCAACATCTGTTTCGGTATCAGGAAGACCCCACTTTCATGAAACGGATCGTCACAGGTGATGAGACCTGGTGCCATCGCTACGAACCAGAGACAAAGCGGGACAACATGCAGTGGAAGCATGCGTCGTCACCTCCCCCTAAAAAGTTCAGAGCCGTGAAGTCAGCAGGCAAGGTGTTGCTCACTGTCTTTTTCGACGTTCAAGGTCCGCTACTTGTGGAATTCCTCAAGCACAGAAAAAGCATCGACTCCGATGTGTACTGTGAGACACTCCGGCGCCTACGCTGGTCCATCAAGAACAAAAGACCGGGACTGCTCATGGAGGGTGTGGTTTTGCTCCATGATAATGCGCGTCCACACGTCTGAGTCACACAAATGGAACTGAACGAGTTCAAATGGGAGATGTTGGACCATCCGCCCTACAGTCGGGACATGTCGCCCTGTGATTTCCATGTGTTTGGTCCACTGATGAAACACCTGAAAGGGAAGCGCTTCAACTCGGACGACGTACTCAAGGACACTGTGAAGGACTGGGTCTCGTCACAGCCACAGGAATTCTGGGAACAAGGAATCCTGCGGCTTGTTCATCAGTAGGGTCGTTGTGCTCAGGCCTATGGTGTATATTTTGAATAAAGTCTACATTTGTACCCACCGTGTCGTTTCGTACCTTTTCATTTGATCACCCCTTGTATATGCTCACTAGCTGACCCGGCCATGCGTTGCTGTGGCTTTATTTTAATAAGTTAGTTCAATATTATCCTAAGCTATTCAATGCAGTCAAATTAATCTTCATTTATAATTTTGGAGGGTTGAAATGAAGTATGAAACAAAATAATGATTTTAATTTTGCATTTCATTCATCTCCTATTTAAGTGTAGTATAATGCTATTAAAAAATTTATATAAAAAATTATATTATAAAATTATTTTTATTATTTAATAAAAAAATTATGGCATCATTAATTGAAATAAAAACTATCCTATGTTTTAAGTAGGACGAAATGACACACAGTATGCAAAATTTTACTATGATTGGTTGAGTAGTTTTGGAGTCCATCGCGGACAAACACTGTGACACGTAATTTTTATATATAAAGATAAATATCATATATAGAAATACATAATAAACCCTTTTTTAATATTTGAGTAGTAAACTGTTTTGGTTTTATTTTAGAATTTATATTGATTATGTAAGTATAATGAAACCTTATATTGTTTTTAATTAGTGTCTCAATAGTGCTATCATTTTGATTCAAAGCCATCATTTTGATTTTACATTATAGAGGTAAAAAGTTGAAATGTCTACCGAAATTGAGTAGAAATATTGTAAATTAATTTTTTCTTATTGTTTATAGATATCTGTAAATAGTATATTTAATCTAAAGGTTAAAAGAAAAAATATTATTATGAAAGGATTTGTCTGTCAGAAGAATGTTTAATAGAATAAATTTAAATCAGTTCAAAACTTTTGTTGAATTTATGTCCTGGTGTTTAATATTTTAAAGAATTCTATATGATATTTTGTTACTTCTTTTTTAAGAAACTTTGAAACCTGAAAGAAACAATGTCCTGCCACCTCCTGAAGTGCCTTTGTCTCCAAATTTAAATGACATTAAAATGTACCGTGGAATTGTAAGTAAATCCATTTAATAAATAATATTTTAATTAAATATATTTCTTATTTTACAAATGTAAATTTCAAAATTTCTTATGTTATTTATATTGAATAATAGAATTTTGTAATCTTTCCTTTATTAGTATTAAAGTTGTACACAAATGCATCAACGATAGTAATCTTATACAATAAAATATTTATCTGTTTTCTGTGTATTATTATGGATGTGGCAAATTTATTTGAAATTCTTTGATATTTTTTTTCAAATATACTTGCTTTTGACTTTCTAGCAATGATAAAATTTAAATGAGTTGCTGCTTTATATTTCAAATTTTCTGCACCAACATATATATATGCTGCACTTTCAATAGAGAATTACTGAATTTTCTTGTTATTCTCTTTATTATTTCTAAAGGAATAATTTTATTATTTTAGATGATTCTTATTAAATTTTTGTTGATTGGGATTGTATTCAAGATTCATGTGCGAAAATTAAAATTATCTTGGGTTAAAAAGGTGTTAAATCTATATATTTTGTGTAAAAGGCAATTTATTAGTTTAAAGTACTTAAATTCGTAAAATAAAAATTTTCCTTTTTTACAAAAAGATTTATTTAATCACTAATTCAATTATACTCCTACTAAAATTTATTCTTACAGACAAAATAAAGGAGCTTATGAGACTGTTTAAGTAATTAAAACTCATTTTTCCAAGTTTTCTGCTACCTTCTGCACATGTAAAAACATTGACATTCGGTGCAAAATATATTTACATAATATACATTTGTAATTATTGATTTTTAAGAAATAGTTTATTTATTTTGTATGATTATTATTTTTAAAAAATATGTTGTGTAAATGAGAAATATTGTTAGTTTGGAAATGTGTTTCAAAATTGTTACTCAATATTTTGAATTTACTATTGTCTTTTTTTAAATCTTCTATGACCTATTGTAAAATTTGTAATTTAACCAACTATATGGCATTTAAAATGCCTTTTTTTATAGTTGTTAAATTGTGCTGCATATGTTTAATCTACCATTAATGATTAAAGTATATGTTGTTATAAAAATTGAAATCATGATCAACATTTATAAATTACTTAATAAATGCTATAATATTGTATCGTAACTGTTGTACTTATGACGAGAATTAAAACATTTTCTCTTTTTCTACTATAGTAAAGTAAAAAAAAAAAAGAAATGTTACTTTAATGAAAACAAAATCACAAAAGGTTTAAATATTTTAAGAATTAAAAAGAACATAGGAATTTATTTTGTGTGTATTTGAAAAGTGTATGAAAATTTTTTATTAATATCAAATTGTGAATAGATTTAGTTTAGGCTAATTAGGCCAATAAATTACTCAAGATATTCTTCACTGCTTTGGAACTTAGTGGCATATTATGCAAAATCACTCAAATACGAGAATATTATAATATTACTTTCATTATTTAACAGTTATGCTACTATTATTTTTGCACTGTTATATCCCAAAGTATCTAGTCTTTTTAAAAAGGGTGGGTGGGGGCACTATTTAATAATTATAGAATAATTTTGTTAACTAGTGCTTAGGTTTAAATAATCTGATTCTGAATAATGTGAGGCTGCAAAAGTGAAGTGTTAGATTAACAGTTTAGTGGGACAAGACTTAACAAGTAGTTTTAGTAACAAGACTTGTTACAGCTGAAGAACTTTCTGTATAATAATGAGTTGTTTATCATTTAATTCAGCTGAACATTATAATTTCAAAATAAAAAGTTAAATAGATTGAAGGAATTGGCAATAAAAACCTTATAATTTTGTTTGGGAAAATTTGACATCCATTACTACTATATTTACTTGAATCTAAGCCGCTCCCCAAATTCTCAACAAGTCTTGTGAAAATTGAAAAATAGTGTAAAATAGTTTAGAACCTATAATTGCTCTAACTGCCCCACTCAACACATTTCTTTTTAATTCGATTCTAAGCTGCACCTGATTTTCAGTAGCCTTTAATATTGAAAAAAAGTGCAGCTTAAATTCAAGTAAATATGGTAGTAGTGTATTATGCACTTTTAAGCAATGCTGGTTGAAATAATTTAAGCAAATCTAAATTATGATTTGTAGCGCTGATATATATATATATAGTAGGGCTGGACGATGTAGACATCTCTACATCGTGATACATCAGCAACTTTACATCGTGATGTTACGATGTATCACGATGTAAAACTTTTATAAACAAAAAATAATAATGTGCCACCGCTTTCTGTACATATTAAAAAAATAAAATGATTGACCATATAAAAAATTATTAATAAGTGAAATAATTAAAAATGGTACACTTTCAATTTGAAAGATAATTTAACAGAAACGGGTCGAAACATAAAAATGAACCTGTAAAAGAATTAAAAAAGGCATTCAAATATAAAAAAAGTACTATACAATTTAAAAATGCAAAAAGTATTTTTTATTATGACTAAGGAAAATTTGCATCTCTGCATGCTTAGGGAGAAGGGAAGCTCTTTGTCTTGTTATAACGCTTCCACCTGAACTGAAAACTCTTTCCGAGGCCACACTTGAACCCTGAATACACAGATATTTTCTGGCTAGAACTTTCAGAGATGGGAAAGATTCGTAGTGAACCTTCCACCAATCGAGGGGATCATGTTCGAATGAAACTCTTGGCATAGATAAATATTCATTGAGCTCTTTCTCAGCTTCCTGGGAAGGATTCCTTGTATTTTCTGAATTACTGTTTGAACCGAACACATCAAAAAATTTAGCCAATCCTTTCTTGTTTTGTTCTTTTGTCCTAGTTTCAATATTTTCAAAATTATCAGGATTAGATGTCTTCTGTGTTGTATAAATGTTCCTCATTTTTGCAACAGCTAATTTCTTTACTTCTTCCGGAGACTCTATAAAGTTTAGTCGGAATCTTGGATCACAGAGAGTTGATAACTGTAAATTTGATAACATGGGATGAGATTCATACATATTTAGGGACTCTAAAATTTCTGATTTGATAATTTTAAGTAGCGAACTGTCTTCATCCTTGTTTTGAAGATTATTTTTTATTTTCATATATAAAGGTAGTACAGCTGACGCTGTTGTATATTGTTCGCCGCTCAAGGAACTTGTTATGTCCTCTAATAACTCAGTCGCTGTTGTGAAGTCTTCTAAGGCTGAAATTTCATTTCCCTCTAGCATCAAATGCTTTTTATTTGAGTACTCTAAAAGGGTTTTGCAAATTGGCAGCTGATTTTCCTGAAATCGTTTCACTAATTTTAAAGTGCTCCACCATCGAGTTGGACAAGCGGAGGGAAGTGTTTTTACCTCCATTTGTAGTAACTCTTGGGCTTTGTGGAGATCTCTCTTCATCTTCCAACTCATTGCAAATGCATTTTGCAACTTTTTAAGCCGTGCAATAGCTCTCTTCAATACAGGAATATCCAAAGAGTGATTAACCCCTATGTTTATATTGTGAGCAAAACAAGAAATATGAGCATTCTCTAAATTGAGTTCTTCAATTGATTTTAAGATGTTACGCCCATTGTCAGTAGTGATTGACATTATGTTATGGACATCAATGCCCCAATCATTTAAAATACTCCTCAAAACTTCAGCAATGTTCTTACCATTGTGATCGTCATCAAAATGTGCACATGCTAGACATGCTGATTTCAGTGCCCACTCTGATGTGATAAAATGTACTGTAATAGTGATGTATGGTGTATTGGCTATAGATGTCCAGCAGTCAGTTGTTACAGAAATTGTATCTTTGTTAATTAATGATAGTTCCTGCCTAATCTTGTCCCTGACTTCATTATAGAGTTTTGGAACTGCTGTAGCAGTAAAGTGCTTTCGTCCAGGTAAGCTATAACGAGGGTTAAGGACCTTCACCATATTTATGAATTCCTTTCTATCAACAAGGTTGTATGGCTGCATAGTGCACACTAAAAATTTTGTTACTGAGTCAGTAGTACGTTTAGAGGCTTGGTCATCCAACCGTTGAAAATCAGTCATAAACTTTTGTCTTTTATGCCTATGATTGTCAACAAAGTTAAATTGATTGGATTCAGATACAGCCATGTTTGAATGTGGTTGCGGCTCATCAATTGACTCATCAACAGCAGCACAAAATGGAGAATATTGCACTGTCGCCGTGACTACTTTACTTTTATTAGAAACTTCAGAAAACTTTAATGGATGATGAAGCCTGAGATGACCAAATAAATTAGATGTACTTCCACTTTTTGCTGAAACTGGGGACCTACAAAGTTTGCAAACTGCTATATCTTCAGAAACGATTTGTCCGCTTTCATTCGCTGGTAACCCAAAATGTTCCCAAGCTCGACTTTTTGACTTCTTCTTTGGAAGCAGTTGAGAAAATACTGGACATTCTAATGTTCGTTGAGCAACTGACATCTTTTATCATAGGAGATTCCTACAAAAAGAATTAAATTGATAGTTATTGTATACAGACGTCACAAGCAAATCAATTTTACCCACTGTAATGTTGCGAGAATATCCCTTTTTTCCTTTACCTTTGGAAAAAAAACATCTGGTATAATAATTTTATCATTCGGGATGTTACGACATCCGGATTTTGGACTTTATACCGTATTTTTATTTTCAATACTTCAGAAATTCCGTCTTTATTATCAAGTATTCGAGGTTCCATTAACTAAATATTGATTTTTGCGAATTGCCCTTTTTTTTTTTTTACCCAATACTACCCATAATTAGAAAAATCGATTTTCCGGCATAGAGTCGGTCATGACGATGCCGATTATCGATACTGTACTGTACTTCTACAAATAAAGGAAACACGCTCAATAAATTACTCGGAAGATTATTTTTATGATAAAGTATATCAAAGATAATATTTGTAAAAAAACTGAAGCCTGCGAAAATGTTTAGCTCGGATTATTTATTTATTTAGGCAAACTTTAGAAAAATTTGTGGTTTAATCCACTCAATTTAAATCATATACCTAACCACAAAATTAAAAAACATTAGCAAAAAAAGATTACATTTGATACCGCCTACGGGCCAAACCAAAAACGAAATTCTTTGATAAATACTTTTTTCCATAAAAATAAAGTTATCTAGTTTGCTTTAAATATTAAAATAAAACTCATTTATTGAAAAAAGCACATGTGACAGACGGGATAATTTTAGAAAGAAAAAAAATTACTCTAAAAAAACATCTGCCGTGGGATTGATTATTTTGTATAAGTAATACATTTTTTCCCCTTAAACACCTTAATCAAACATAAACATTTTTTTTCATTAATAAATATCAGAAAGGTTTTAATCAAAACACAAAAAATGCTTACCTTAATGACAGTAACAGTTAACGATGTTTGCAAATAAATCAAAATATTTCCACTCTGGACTGCAGACTCGTACATCGGTCGCTGGTCTGAATTAACTATTCACCACGAGCTGATACAAGCGATGCAACACAACACCGAACACCGTGATACACGATGAACGTCAAATCGATTTATTTTTCATCAGTTTGAAGTCCCCCCCTCCCCCAGCAGCGAAGAAAACCCTAAATTGAAATGAAGCTCCTCGCTACTTCTACATTAGACCGGGTGCAAAGGTTTGTCTACAGCATTCCCCACGTGACACCGAAAATTGCTCATTTCTCACCTCTCGATTTTCGGTTTTTCTGCAGACGCGATTATTACAAAACCGGTTTTCCCTCCATCGGAATGAAGCTCAGCTCTACATCGAATCTTCGGTGTATGGCTACATCGAAATGGTATTTATGGCTGCACTGATTTAGAGATGCATCATTCTGGATAGAAATAAAACACAGGTTTTTTGATGTAGCGTTTACACCGGTGTTTACCGATGTATCGATACATCGTCCAGCCCTAATATATAGTAACACATAAAATGAAAAAAATACATGGTATAATAATATATATATATATAATCAAAATTTCTCTACAAGAGAGAGATGAATTAACATGATTAATACTTAAAAGAATTGCAATTGCAAGATAACCAGACAACAGATTTTAAAAGGAAATATGAAAAAATTGAAATAACAGAGTAAAATATAAAAATATAAAAGAATGGATGCTACAGTATTATCAACATTGCTGACTTAGGACAGCTTGTATACAAAAAAAAAATTCCTCTGTATAAAAGTGGGGTTGAACACGTTTTTTGGCCAGCCAACCTTCCCCCTTTCTGTTAATAATACTGAGCAAAAACCAATTGGAAATAATGGATAGGAAATCTAAATCCATTATTAAAAAAAGGTAACTTACCTAAAAATTGCATACAGAAATGCAGAGCCTGCGCTAAATCTGAGTACAATAAACAAGTTATTGCCAGATTCTGGACCCAAATACAATTTCAAAACAAAGCAATGGCTGAAATATAGCACTTAGCAAAAGTATGAAAAGAATAGAAATAATAAAATAAGAATTGTAAACATACTACCATTATCTTAGAGACTCTAAGATAATATGATTTAAAAGTTATAATAAATTTTTAAAAAGTAATTTTATCTAAAACTAGAAATTGGGGGTACTTAAAACTATCTAGGAATAATAATAAATCTATAATATTAACCTGTTACAACTATGGAAATTTAATCCTTAGTATTTAGAATTCCTTTATTCAAATATCTATTAATAATATTAATTGGGTAGTTTTGAATTAAACAGTATTTAGTAAAATGTTTATAGTTTTTTATTTTTTCTGATTTATTTGAAACAAGAAATTTATTGCGTAGTCTGTAATTAATAACAATATTTCTGAATATAGATACATGCACATTACTCTCCCAATGCGGTACTTTTATAATATTGAAATTAAAGTCTTCTCGTTTATCATAAATATTAGTAACTATTTTATTATCTTTTAATTTAATTTCTATATCAAGAAAATTTGCTTCATAATTGTTACTATTTGTCTGTATTAAATTAAGATATTGTGGATAAAAATTAATATTAGGTTTAAAGTTGTCTTGCTTGCCACAAAAATGATTATATCATCTATATAATGAAAAAAGTAATATTCTAAGTTGTGTGTCTGTGAAACTATTTTCAAAATAATGTAATTATAAATTGGCAAGACAGTTGCTAGCTGGGCCATATATATATTAAGTGCTTAAATAGTAATACATTTATATATTGGGACTTTTTTTTTGTTTTTCAGGTCTTTCAGGATATTTTAGATACTGAAAATAATCATTTAGCTGAATTGCAAAATTTAATTTATAAATTTCTTAATCCTCTCAAGGACACTGACATGTGAGTTTCATTGACCCCATTTGATTATTTTATACTATTCTATTTTTATATGAATATATACATGACTGTGTGTGCTTAACTTAGTGCTGTTTTTATAAAGTATTTGTATCCAATAATACAATGGGGTTTTTTTTTGTTACAATTTTGTTGTATTGCAACATGTAATTGGTGATTTAATCTAAAAGTGTTAATTTTTTAATTAGATATTATTGAAATTTTATATTTTGTTAGTTTTTTTATTCAAAACATGGATTTGTTAAAAAAAAAAATTTGGTTTGCTGTAGTATTCTAAGAAGGAATAGAATATTTTAAAGTAATTTTTATATTTACATGAATGATATCTGTATTAATAGTTATTATTTTAACATGATAAATATATTGTATATCAGTTTGAATAAGAATGAAATTTAACATTAGATTCAATTTTTAATTTGACAATCGAGATTTTTAAAATTTGAAATATAGTATAAAATTATGTCTCTATAATCAGTGTTAATATTTTTTTTACATATATCATTTCATATCTAAAAATAAATATTCTACAATGAAATTTAGCTTTAACGATTTGCTGATATCAAAAAAGAAGAATGATTTTGTTGAATGCATGTTATATTGTAATTGAGACATCTGAAATCATTTGAATAAAATTTTATTTACAGATTATAATTAAAGCAAGAATTTTTTTTTAGTCTGTGTATCAAAGCATAGAAATTAGCTCTATAAAAATTAGAACTATAGGTTCCTTCAAATTTGATAATTATTTATGTAGCATTAATAATGTTTTGTGAAATCATAGTAACTTTTTTGAAGGGTCTTTTAAAATTGATTTTCATAATTCAAAATATTAAGTAATATTTTGAATTTTGTTCAATATTTTGAATCCAGAAACTAAAAGTTTCTGGATACAACATTCTAATTTAAAACATGCTTAATTACTATAAGAGGCATTGTGATATGAAATTATATTTATATTTAAAATGCATTTAAAATTATTGAGGTAGAATCCACAATAAGCATTCTTCAATATGTATTTTTATGTATGTATCCAGCTGTGTTACTGTGAAAATTTTTCATTTTTAATTAATAAATGCTTTTTAATAGGAATAATTAAAAATTACATCTAAAAATTAAAGAGTGTTTTTGATATATGGACTACAAATCTCTGAATAATTTAAAAAAAATATTGTTATAAAACTTCTTGTTGCTTTCTGAATATGTATTTTGAGTTTTTCTTTTGTATGGCTGTGAATTATAGACAATACAAACATATAATTACTTATGTAATTGTATATATGCATATATAATATGGGACTGTATTAACCAACGAAGATTTAATTCATATTTCTTTCTGAACTTAACTCCATGTAGCAAAGTATAAAACCCTTTCTGTATTTTCTGAATGAGAAAAATCACCTTTCAAAGTTTGTTGGAAGTTTTATAAAATCATCTGTAGTTCATTTCTAAAATTATGAAGGATACTGAGAAAGAGAGGATATATAATTTTTGTATGTATTAAAATAAAGTTTGTAATGAAATGAAGTAACAGATTTGCCAAATCTATCATTTTTAACAAATAATTACTGTTTTTTTTTCTGTTATTATTTCTTGATTTCTTTTTCATCAAGTGTTAAAATCTGCAGTTTTGCTTCCCTTTTTTGAAAGTATTCCAATTGTTTGGATCTAAAAAAATTAGAGATTAAAATATTTTATTTATGAAAGGAATTTTTCCTCCCATTATTTAATTTCCCAGTTTATTCTTATGAACATCGTATATGCTTATTACATAAAGAAGAAATTTGTTCTGTTCAACTCAAAGAAGTATAATTTTGATTTTAAAGAATTTCTGTAACTGCACTTTGTTAACTTTGACTAAAAACCCTCATTTCTTTCTGTTAAAGTTATTTGTTAATAATATTTCAATAGATTTTACATTAAAAAAAAATTTGTTTTATTGGGAAAAATTGTAAACTTTATTATTCTATTATGTATTTTTTTTCTTTAAAAGTAATGATATATTTTTTAAATTTGCAGATTAAGTGAGATGGAGTACTCTTATTTAGTGAATAATTTAGAAGAGGTGTGCAATTCTAGTAGAGTTTTGCTTCGGATGTTAGAAGATGTAAAAAGGTAATAAATTGTTTCCTTGGTGTATTAATTTCTTCAGCAAGCATTAAAATTCAATCTTCCCCGTAAGAATTAAGATTAATTAGAAACAAAATCATTTTTAACTAGTATTTTTATTAAATGATGTATAGTATGTCTGCTTGTTCAAGAACAAATTTATGTTGTCTATCTTTATCTTGATAAAATTATGAGAAGAAATGCTGTAATTTTTTTCACAAATTTTTAATGCAATTATAAAAATGTCTTATGTACAAATGTAGAACATACCAAGTAATTTTTTGGAGAATATTTTGTTTAAAAATGAATTAAATTATTCTTTAACCTCTTTTTTTAATTGCTTTTAAAATTAAATTGTACATTTTAAAAACTAATCATATACATTTCTCATTAAGTAAGTATTATTTGATAAAGTAAATTATATGGCTGAGATATTTATAATATCTATATTTTGATGCTGATATTTTGCATTTAAAATAGTATATTTATCACCTTATCCTGGATAACTGTCTCTGCTCTTCAATTTAGTTCAGTTAATAGTAAATTTTATTACAATAATTAAAAGAGTATATTGTATTGTAACATATTCATATGTTAAAGCTGATTTAAATAGATTGCTGATGCTCAGTTAAGTTTTTTTAATGAATGATTAGAAAATTGAAAAACAAATTATATTTGTATAATAATGTAGTATATGAATAATTTTTTTTATATATTTAAAGATTACAAATTAAATTTAATTTTTAACAGTTCAAATTTTTTTTTTTTTAATTAGGAAACCTATGTGCATGTTATTGAAATTTAATGTCAGAATTTTTTTATAATTTGGATTTTAAATCTTATACTCTAATTATCTTTATACGTAATATTTATAATTTTAATAAGTTAACTATTTGTCGTATTAATATTAAAATTTAATTTTTTCTTTCATATTTTATTGCAGTGAAGTTATTTCAATTTTAATATGCATGCTGCATTGCATTCATGTGATGCATATGTTGGATGAGTTTTATTTTATTTATTGGTTTATATTTTCTTTCTAGTTTCCCATCTGATGCACAAAGAATTGGAGGGGAATTTATTCGAGTGTCTGTATATATGAAAAACATCCATTTAAATTATTCTTCCGGCCATCCCAAGGCAGCAGCTGTAATTGAAAAACACAAGTAAAGCACGAATTTCACAAAATTATTATCAAAGTATAGTAAAGATGTTATCCAAAATTTTAATGAATTGTTATTAAAATCAGGCACAAATTTTTGAAAGACTGAAGAAAAATAATGTATAAGGCATCATTATATAGTTTAAGAAAAAGTAGAAAGCAAAAAAAAAAAAAAAAAAAAGGATTATTAGTACATTTGTTTATATAATTTTGAATTTCATAATTTTACCATGCCTTTGTTTTTCTAGTAGATGATAACCTGCCATTAATCAATCTGTTGAACTCTTTTTATGTAGTTTTGAACAATGCTAATAACATAATGCAAAAAAAGCCATGTTTCTTTTTTTTTATACGTGGTTGATTTATTTTAGCATCATTTAAAATTAAAAATTTTTACATGGTATAACGAGTCTGGTAACTGCTTGTTTAATTACTAAGTTCTTTATCATTTAAAAACCATTTTTCAAACATTGTCCCAAACATAAAATGCTCTCTAAAATACCTACAAATTCTGAAGATTTCTTAAAACTGAGTATTAAAAATTGTTTAAAAAACTTACAAAGCCAAAAGAGCAAAAAATAAAAAAAAATAAAAAAATAAAAAAAAATTTTAAAAAAAAATGGGTAAATAAATAATTTTCTAATAAAAGAATTAAATTATTTTGGGAAGTCAGTTCTTTTTTAATTCATAGAGTCATTATCAGATGAAAGTTTTCATTGGTTTTGAGTATAATGAATGTAGATTTTTCTAGCTAGAATAAGGATTTTTTTTCATCATAACATAAACAAATGGGTTTGATATTATCAGGTAGCAATGGAATGTTAATATTATTTCAAAAATTTTTAATCTGAAGTTTTTTCTTTTTCCTGGTTTATAAATAGTCCTTAATTTGTGTCAATCGTTGTCTAAAATGTGCATTAATGTAATATTAATGTTTAGGATTTAAATATGAGTGTGTAAATATACACATATATAAATTTACATTTGATTCTTTTATTACTTTTTTGCTCCTTTTTTTATTAACATTTTTTTTTTTTTAAATGTCATCTTGCATAGTTTTTGTAGAATGTGGAATGCATCCTTTTTCTTTTTTTCCATACAATCGTTTTTATTTCTTTGCATATTTCTTTTTGCAGGGTTTTTGAGTAACATATCTACCGTGTGTGTAAAAAAAAGTTAAGTTTTTAAAAAAATTTTCCTGTCTGCGAAGCTTTGTTACTCATGTTTAATCCTTCTTTGTAAAACATTGTACCCATTTGTTTAATCGTATTTCCTCCCTATTTTTAAGAATGATTTTCTAATCCTTTAAATAATGAATTTTTTTGTATCAACTGTCATTCCCACATTATTAATTTATGCAATTTTATGATGAAAAAGGTACTTAGAATTTTGGTTTATAGGAATATTGATTGGGGGCTTTTAATCATTTAATTTTAACTTTTATGATGTGTGTATAATATACTATGATAATTTATTGTGTTGTAGTCAAACAAATTAATGTGTATTTGGGATACTTAATTATATGTGAAATAGTAAATAATTCCTTAACTTAGATGCATGTAGACTTAATGTTTTTGGTTATTTAAGGATAACTTTCTAAAGGTATTTTGTATTCATATAATTGTAGTTTTTTTTTTAAGTGGCAAATAAATTAGCAGTGATTCATAAATTTATGCATTATTCTGAAAGTTCGTGTATAAATTCAAAATGTTGAAGAACTTTTAATCTCTGTGGAGTAAATTGTAATAGAAAGAAGTAGTAATACAATTGTCTTATTCTTTTCAGGAAATGTTATTACTAAATCCAGTTTTCCCCCTCTTTCATTATTCCTTAAATTAACTTCTGCATAACCTTGCATTTTTTTTTTTATAAAGCATCAATTAAAAATTATTTTGTGAATGAAATTTGGAAGTAAACATGTTTTTTTTTTTTTGTATGGAATTGCTGAATTTAATATAATCTGTTTCAATCAGGGTTAAAAGAAACTGGTGTTGGAAAGTGAATTAATATTAAAATAATTTTATTCATACATTTAGAGATTGATAGCAAAAAGCCACTTTCATTGGACGAGGTAATGCATAAACTAATTTATAGCATTAATATCTTACGTATTGGTATTTTAAGAAACAACTTCAATATGTAAGCATCTATTAATTTTAGTTATAATTCAATGGGATATTGCGTTGCTTAGTTCTTAGGAATGTAATTTTATGAACGAGAGATCTCACAATTGAAACGAACGAATTACTCTATCATATATTTTAGACAAAGTCAATGTTCAGTATTTTGTGAGGTAAAACACACTGAAATAAAAAAGAATTAAGTTAGAACTTAAAAACAATCTTGTTGATAAATTTTTACAATTTGTGAATAAATACATTGCATCAAAAAAAATATGTATAAATTTAAATTTTAAGAAATTAGAGTGTGTGTTGAATGTAACATAAATTCACAATGGTTTCTTTAGTAGTCCATTTTGATCTTTATTGTGCTACATGATTTATTTTCTGATTTGATTATAACTAGTAACTAAATAGTTATTTTTTTCTTCCAGGGATGCTCTCGGTAAATTTATGGAAGAGCATGGTGCCAACCCACCTGGAATTCTTACCCTGACTACAGGCTTAAGTAAACCATTTAGGAGACTTGAAAAATATCCAGCACTTCTTTTAGAACTTCTTAGGCATACTCCAGTAAGAAATTAAGGCGATTACTTCAAATTTATTGTTATGTAAAAATACTGTAAAATTTCTTAAGTTGGTAATTAAGTAGATAAGAACTTTTTATGCAAAGAAATTGTATAACTAGGAATATATTGCAAAATTAAAACAAAATTAGTGTTGTTGTCAAACTAGAAACTTGCTAATTCAAAAGATCTGAGATTTTAGAAATTAATAAAAGAAGCAAGTTATGATGGCTGTGTGAAGCAAAAATTTAATTTTTACGATGTTTAGATTTGTTACATTTTTTAATTGGCAGTGAATATACAAAAATTTCTATTGCTATCCTGATATATTTGATTTTGGGCACTAATCAACTTAAGATGCTACTGTTTTTGCTCTGCAAGTAAGACATAGCAAGCTCCTTATACTTTTGTCAAAACATCCTTGATTGCATGAATTCCATCTTTGTGTTTATCAGCTTGCAAACACTTGTCACTCACAATATTAAACCAAACTTATATGTGTAGCAAATGCTAACAAAAAATTTTAATATTTATTTATGTGATAACAGTAAGATAAAAATTTTAGATGGCTACATAAAATAATTGGTGTTTTCAAAGTACAGTGAAAATTGACCGACCAGAAACTGAGGGGACTGAAATATTTTTTCGTGTTGGAGGATATTCCAAATAAAAACATATATTTAATAAAATTAAATTTGTTATACATTTTATTTACATAGATATGCATATATATGCATGTATTTAATAAAAATGAATGAAACAAAAACATTCACAGGAATTTTATGAAATTTAATACAAAATTTAGCTATACCAAAATCTTTACAGATTTCCCTTTTCATCTTCTGCTTTTGATCAACAGCCTTAAGAAGCTCCATCTCCATTTTAAGTAAAATAGCAGTTTGTTAGCCCCTCGGGCTCTTTGCCATTGTGCTCGCAAAAAAAAAATCTTTTAAAATAGAAAAGAATGCAAACCAAACTCACTGATTTCTACTCATACCACCACAAATTTTATTCTGTGAAATTAATATTTCCATTTTAGCCATATTATGAGAAGTATTAGATGCAAATTTATGTAGTAAACCCCTTTGCCCCTATAAGACAGATTCATGTTATGTACTAAAAAAATCGTGGTCATATTGGCATAACACAATAAAAGAGGTTCATATAACACAATAAAATAAATGAGATAAATTTTACAATTTATGTCTTAGCTCCAATAATTAGTGGCTTTGGTCAATAATGCTAAATGTCGAGCTTCTCAAATTTTGAGAAAATCCCATTTTTAGTCTGTTCGCTTCTAGTTGCAATGCACATTAAGCATGTTAGAAAATGTTTTTGTATTGTATGATTTATTTTATTCAACTTTAATTAGAGGGGGGGGGGGGAGTTTTAGAAAAATAAATCTTTGTGAAATTGAACAAGATTTCATCTGGAGGAACTATATTACTGTTATTTCTGGTACATATGAACGATCATTTGAGCTGTGTTTAAAGTAAAGCATTTGTATAACCTATGTGACTTGTATGACACAAATTGATACAACATGGAAAGAATCTACTATGCATATGCTTTCATATATAAAATTTTCAAAATTATTTCATAAAATAAATATTTTGTGAAAAATGAATGCTAAGCAAATGTATTTTCATTGAATGTTTTTTAAAATTTATTACATTATGGTGTGTATAATTAAAAGGTTTATTTACCTATTAGGAGAACCATATTGATCGTGGTGATACTCAGAGAGCAGCTTCATTATATCGTGATATTGCAGTAAGTACTAAATAAATCTAAGAGATAGATATATATATATTTCATACCTAATTTTTAAATGTTCTAAAAAAACAGCTGAATAATATCAAAGACTCTCAGAAATAGACTTGATGGTCACTTCATGACCCAAATGCTCTGGGATCTCAATGATCAGACTTTTTTGTTATTTCATGTTTTTAATTTTTTGATTAGAACATTTATTGAAGGCGAAGAATCAAATGAGCTCTTTGATGAAGCTTTGTTATATAGAATAGATTAGTTTAGCTTGTGTTCAAGTACCTTTGTTTCATCTGGCTAAAACCGTACAGAATTTTGCAGTTTTTTTAGAATTTAACTAATAAATGTTATTGCATTTTTAATGCTTGTAACTGTTCTTGTATATCAACAATGTATCATTTGTTGATTCAAAGAAATAAAGTATGGAACGATCAAAGGTTTTTAAGTGGTTATTTATGTATAAATATGATGTATGTATTTACTATTTTATAAAATATCTCATTATTAACTGTGTTGCTTGAACTCGATGGTAAAGACAAATGTTATATAGGGTACAATACAATGGTGTAATGTACACGCCCGCATTGCATAGGGACCCAGGATTCTTGGAGTCCCAAAGCCTCATGTTATGGCTTTGCAATCCTTTGTAAGATCTGGCTTGGGACCCAAAATCTGACTTTGCAGGGGGCCTTAATATTCTCCATTATGCCACTGGTACAATACATACAAAACATGAAATTTAACTACTCATCTATTGATTTTAATGTATCAAATTGTTTCAATGTAATTCTCTATCTTTATGTATTATTTTTTAAGATTATTTTTAAAATTTCTTCAGTTGGCTCTGTGTGTTTTGTATGAATCCCCCTCCCCCTTAGCTAATTTTTTAATCTATTAAAATTAAAGATTTTTTTTTAATTAAAAGTAAAACAAAATAAATAAAAACATAATTATTTTTTAAAATTTGTAATGTGTAGGTTTTTGTTCCTGTATTTATTTATGTATCTTTTTTCTACAGAATACTTGTGCAGCTATAAGGAAACAGAAAGAAATGGAATTTGAAATTATGGCAGGAAATATTAAAGGGTGGGAAGGAGATGTAAGTATTGAAGGTTTAACATGCTTTTTCATTTACTGTCATTAAATGGGGGTGAGACATCTTTAATAATTTCTGTAACATTCAATGTATCTCAGTAAAGTTGAGTTAATCTTAGTGTCTCCTAACCTTCTAAAAAGAGTTACCTTTTAGAAAAACACCTTTTTAAAAACACAATTTTGTTGAGAATGGTCTTTGAAAAGTCCATTATCCAAATTTCCTCTGAATCTAATAATTTATTTCCAGAAAAAAATGCTTAGTAGCCATATTTTAAATTATTTCAAACAAATTATTAATCTGCAAAACTGATAACTTTTTAAAATTGAAATGTAATTTTTTAAAAATTACTTTTTAACCTGTATTACTTTTAATTTAATATTTTTATCTTATCTTTATTTTTAAAAAAAGGCATTTTTGAAATTAATGTTATTAGTTTAAAATAAAGCAAGTTCATTATTATTTTTTCTGCTTTTGGTGTACCATCTGATAAGTTAATTGATAATTAGTAGTTGTAAACTAGTGAAACTTTTCTCTTTGAATAAAAACATGGAAAATCTCAACATGTAAAAAATTTGGTTTATTATTCTTTACTTATATGTTAAGTAACATATATTTTTATAACATCTGTACCTTCAGTTCTTTTCTATTTTTAGTATTAGAAAATTATTATAAATCTCAATCTCTTGATTTTCTTTTTAGCCAATACATACTTTAGGAAATATTGTTCATTTGGGATCTGTAGTGTTTTTAACTGATGATCACCAAAGGAGTAGTCGGTTTTTAGTTGCATTTCCTGAGACTTTAGTCATTCTTAGTGCAAAACTGGGCTCCTTTACGTATGAGGTAAGGTTTTTTTAATGTATAAATTATCTGAATTTGTTGTACTTGTTAAAATTTAAACTAAATGTTTTCTAATTTGTTATTTTTTTTTATATCTAGTAAGGTACAAGAACAGAATAAATTTAAATTCGTAAATGCTTTGTGAAAGGAGCTTTGTTAAAATGTTTTTAAATATGCATATTGTGATGTGATGTGATAAATATTTATTTTGATACATAACATATATTTATGTGCCCCCCCCCCAACTTTCTGTTGCATTACAAATTAGATTAAGAATTAAAACTTGTTAATTGCAACACAATACATTTAAATATTTTTTGACTTTCAATAGCATTTAAATTAAAATGAAATAAAATTTGATCTAGAAGCATATTTAAAACTAGTACATACAGTGTATCTATATTTAGTACATGCTCTTAAAATATTACAAAAAAAAAATTATAGTAATTTTCATAATTTTAAAATTTTAAAGAAGTAATTACTTGGTTTTTCTTTTTTTTAGGGTAAACTTCCATTGTCCAGTGTGATGGTTAGAAAAATGGATTCATCAGAAGGTCATCCATATGCTTTTGAAATCAATGGTCTGAATTTTCAAATAACTTGAATCATATACTGAAATTCATGGTAGATTTCCTTTTTTAATGATGTACTGAATTAAATTCTGTTACTTTAAAAGTATGTACACTTCTACAAAGGAATTGTTTCAAATTTTGCTAACCAAATTTGGACAGATTAAGAAAACTGTTTTCCAAATTGCATAGTTAATATTCTAATTAAATATTTTTCTATGAAATTTAAAATAATTGCATTTGATCTTTGTTTTAAAAAAAATTATGAAAATTAGAAGTTTTTTTAAAGGACTTTCTAAATTCATATTTTATGAATACATTATGTGCATATGCTAGGTATTATAATAAATTACTGCCTTTGAAATAATGTTGATAGTTGTATTTTTTTTCTTAACTTTGCAGTTTTTTCATATGCTTTTCAATTATTAAAAGTATGAATTTATTGTTAAAATTTTCATTTAAATTGTATATTGAGAGAGTAGAGTACTTTTTATTTTTATTGTAAGAGGCGATGCTTCTTTCTTAAATTTTCTGCATTTGGTATGATATATATATAACACTTCAGTTTAATATAACAGTATTGAAAAAATTCTAGCATAGTCACAAAGTCATTGAAAAATGAGTTCAGTCTTTGGAAAGAGAATTTTTTCATAGATATTAAAATGCTTTTGATAACTATTTGCATGGAAAATAAACTGTTTCCTATATACATTTTTGGTAAATTTTTATTGTATCAATCAATTCACATTGTTGAAGTTTCAAGAGTCTTATATAAATCCAGAGTTCTTTTTAATCTAACTCTACAGTCTTAGTTCCGAAGATTAAGAATTTGCTAATATATTACCGTAGCCATTTAAATGTTACATATACTGTCTTTTATGTTTCTATGTATTGTTTAGCTTTGTTTTGTTTATTGCAATTTAGTGTGTGTATGGAAAATATTATTATGCTAAATTGCTGTAAATCTGTCTTGAAGCAAAACAGACAAGAAAATAAGACAATAAAAAACAAAGCAAAATAGCCATATTAATGCATTAGCAAACTCACAGTCTTAGGACTAAGAATGTAAAATAAAACAGTATATTAAGACATAAACCTTCTCCCTTTTATTTGCCTATATTACTGGGCTGAAATAAAATTTAGAAATGTAGATCAACATAAACCAAGAGTACCAAAAAGTGATCTACTTGTTTCACTATAGAGAACTAGCACCTTAGACTAAAATGTCTAAATTTATGGATTTATGGGATAGCAATATGCATATATTCAGATGATAGCATAATCACTTAAAAATAAGAATTTTCTGAGAATCATTTTGGAATTTTCATTTCTATTCAAATGCTATGCGTGAAAAGTTTTCTGAAGTGATTATAGCTAAGTTAGGGAATGGAATCAACAGACTTTAAGTACTAAATTTAAGTTAGATCTAAATGTGCGAGGCATTATTTCAGAAATTGTTTAAAAATTCAACGGTCTTTGCAGTGTTATAAGTGTAGCAAAAATATAAAATTTCAAACATAACCTCCCTCCATGGAGTACAGTTTCTATTTGCATGTTCTTAATTGTGGAGATCAGCTACATCTGCATAGTCGAGTCAAGTGTTAACAGACTAATCAGTGCAATGGCAACAATTAATGTGGAGCTTGACAGGCAGGTTCATGAGAATAGAGCAGTAAAATTTGGAGTTGATGAGATATGGCAACAAAAGGCTTATTCAAGTGCCTTTATTAACAGCATATTATTGACTTCAGTGCATCTGCTGGCCTTGTGAAAATATCAATTAGACCCTAGATGACTGGAAAAAAGTTACTTGATGAGATGAGTCATTGACTCTAAATGAAACCATTTTCCACTATTTATGAATTTCATGTGCCCAAACAACAATGAAATTTTTCGATATGGGGATGTGTCATATGATTGAGCCCAAATAATTTATGAATGGTTTTAGGGACATTTTAAAAAGTTCCAGCAAGTGATTTGGTCATCTATGACATGATTCCCATCTATAATATCAGTTAATGTACAAAATCCTGTGAAAGCAGCACAATTATATATTTCATCAGGAAACTTCCAATGCCTTATTGAGTCAATACCACATCAAGTTGCTACAATTCATCTGACAAAAAGAGGCATCCCATGACTTTTGACACCTCAGCATAATTAGTTTTTTTTTTTAAAATAAAAGTGCCAGAAATATTTCAATGTTCTTTGTTTCTATATTAATATGCTCTATAATTATTGTATTTACCTTTAGATGCAAAAATTAAATTAGAGAGTTTCCTAGTTTTTTTCTTTCATTTTTATAAATATGCACAAACACTGGTAATAAATATACACTGATCATATTGTGAAAAATATTATAAAATAAGAGTATAAATTAAAAGGTAATATTAAAAGATTGTACATAAATTTTTAAAGATTTAAGAATATTTATCTTCTACTTTGTTGTATATGATAGTTTAAAATTAAAATTTAGTAGTTTGTAAAATAATTAGTGCTTGAACTAAATGTAATTTGAAATTTAATTGCAATAAAAAAAAATGTTGAATGCGAGTTTGTTACATATTATCTACCAAAGCTTTGTAAAATTCTTGATTGCATAGTGTTGATAGGGTAAAATATAGTTTACAGTTACAAGATACTTCACTGATAGTTCAGTGTGCAGTTAATAGTGAACCTTGTCATTGTATGTGCGTAAAATGAAGCTTATCTGTTTTATGTGTATTAGGCTGTCGTTCCAAATGAAAATGAAATAGGCTTCTTTATTTAAGTAATATTTTTATTTGTTCTACTTCATACAGTTCAAAAATAACTGCATTAAATTATCAGTCTTAAAATTTTCATGTACAAAAAAAAACTTTAAATCATTCAAAATGATTTTCCCTTAGGCAATCTCATCCAACGTTTTACAGTAATTTGTAGTTCTGCTGACAGCCTAAATCAGTGGCTAAATGTGTTTCCCAGCCACTCAGTCCGTAATTCTACTCCTGGCTCTCGGCATGCAACTCTGCCACGCTCAAGTCCATCTCACTCATCACAAATGCGAACATCCATATCTCCAATCAATTCTATGCAAACTCTGCCTACACCGCAATCTCATGTAAATATTTATTTCTGCTGATTTATTATGCATTTCTTCAAAAATAATCTGTTTTGTATGTGACTTTTGAGGTTTCTAAACAGTTCATTTAGTTATATTAGATTTTTAAAAATTATATTGTACATTCTCTTTGAGGTTAAATTTTGTTCACTATTCCTAAAGTTGATTAATATTTTGTTTAAATAATAGAATTAATATAAAAATAACATACTGTTTAAATAACCCACTTATGTCTTTTTTAAAATTTGTTTTGTATATTAAATTATTCAAGAATCTTGTAAGGGTTCATTATATTTATTTGTAAATTTTGTACATTCTGTGTAATATAAACATTTCATGTAGATTTAAATTGTAAAATTCACTGGAATTTTATATACTAAATCTTTTGGTTTTTGTACTGTCTTATTCTTTAAATAGCTGTATGTTTGTTTTAATTTGCATCTCTGTGAAAAATTTCTGGGTTTTTTTAATAGGTTAGAGAATGTATTTCAATCACATTTCTTTTAATTTGATAAGTTTTAATTTAAGATATCACATATTAACATTTAAAATTAAAAGTTTTATCAATCTAACACTTTATCTTCAGAAAAAATTGACTGTTTGATAAAAAGATCAACTTTACCTAGACTAATATTTCAAGATTTCATAAGTTTTTAAAAATTTACTCAATTTGAAATATTCTGGGTTTAAAATATTATCAAATGTAAAGTGGAACACATATTTTCTAAATCTTTAAAAAATGAAGGTTTTTTTTTACATTTTACAACATTGTAGTTAGAGAAACTTGTTATTTATTCTGTTTATCTTCAATCTTGATCAAAGTTCATATGAGAAAATGTAGAGTATTGGGGGTTCTTTCATGGAGCTCCAACTTGTTCAATATAGGTTTGATCATGTGGTTCTCCCAGGTTTTGTTGAAAATAAATTGCTTTCTCCATCTCACATGATTTTTGCTTGGTATTCTTGTACACCACAAATCTCCTGACTTATGGCATGCCAAGTCAGTTTCTTCCTGAATTTAGCATTACTTTAAAAAAATTTTGTAGTATATAGTTTCACCAACTCCTTAGATGTACTATGTGTTTATAAATCACACTATTAAATTAAAATACATATAAAATTACATTCTCACTGTCTAAACTAAATAAATTTTACCAAAATTATACTATTTCTCAGTTTATTTTCATTAATTATTACATAATACTGATTTTCTAAACTGTGACAATACCTTTTGAAACATCAAAAAAATTATCACTGCTTTTCAGTGTTGCAATGTACGCATAATTCATTATCCAATTTATTGTCTTTTTAACATAGAAGTAAAAGAAAGAAAGATTGCAAACTGAAATTTATTTTTTTTAAAAATTTCTCACTTGAATAATCATTGTGGCCATATTTATTAGAGGATTCTTTTTAACCCCTTCAGGACAGGGGAACGGAGAAAGAAACATTTCCCCAGGTCCTCACTTTCCGAGAGTATACGCATGCATGGGACCAGACAAATTTCACTGCTTAGCCTAATTTCTTTTAAAAACTAATATAAAATCTTAAAAGCTATCAAATACATTAAAATTTAGAATTTACTATAATTGATAATATCTGAATACACAGTACAAATATTTTCGCTATACTTTAAAAAAAATAAACAATTGCAAATTTCAAAGAAGATTTTTAATTTTAATAAAAAAAGTACTCTTTATGAATGTCTGATGCCTAATTAACAAATAACCTTTCCATCTTTTTTAAATTTAGTCAAAATATAAACAAAAATCCAGAGTGCAGTAAATCACAAACCTTTAAATGTTTGATTCTCTCATAAAAGTTAAACATGTGCAGTTGTTTACATTTATAAATATTGCAGATCTATAATTAAAATAAACTCAAACCCGAAAGCACATATTAAAGTTCAAAATTTGTGAAACATTTTTCAAAAGAAAAAACAGACTTTAACCACTATCTAGTGCTTTGAGATAATTGTTTAAAAACATTCCAAACTCAAGTCACACCAGTGTGATCATGGGCCTCAGAGCGGGGAAAGCAGAATCACATATATGCGATCATGATCCTAAACAGGTTAATGACATCAACAATGATTTGGCTTTATCACGTTACTCAAGTCCTCATGGATTCATCTTTTCCCATATTTGAAATTTTCAGAATACATTATTTCTTAAAGGTATATTTTATTAGTGTTAAATTGTTCATTTAAAATTTTTCATCTTTCATTCTGGATAAAAAATTAAAAAAACCATTGTATTAGATGCAGATACCTTTATTGTAATTTATTCACCATTTATGTGCTTATAATGTCTGTAGTTTAATATAAATGTGTATAAATTTTAAGGATCTCATTTTGCTAGTACATCAGAATGTTTAAAATTTATTATTAAAAAATTGTTATATACCCCTATAATGAGTAAAATGTATCAATTTTGCAGCTGATAAATTTTTTACTAAAATTTTTTTCTCCTCTCAATCTATTCAGTCATCTCGAAGTAGTTCTCCTGAAGACAAACCAAACAATCGTATTGCTGCTGCAGCTCGGCAGGTGACAAAAAAGGTGTGGCCCAACTGGAACTTACGACCCCATCCCCCAATGAGAGCAAGTTTAACTTCACAAAACGAAGTAAAGCTTAGGAGGAGCAACAGCTATAAAAAAGATAAAGGTAAAAATATATATTCCATATTAAGTTTATCTACTGTAACTATTTTATAATGGCTGGTATTATGTCTTTTAGAGGTATTTTATTAATGATTGTAGTGTTACATTTGCCACTAGTAACTGACATTGTTTTAATTAGTTTTATATATTTCCATATATTACTTTTTTGAGCTAGTTGAGAACCATATTTGCAGTTCATTAATAAAAATTAGATCTTTAATTCTTTTAATCATCTTAATTCTTGTTAAGCCAAGTTTGCATTTATACGTTGTTATTGTATCCTGCCATACATATATGTGCATTGGGAAAAGTTCCATTATCTGTAGAGCACAAAACTGTTATAAACCATGCATAGCTATTTCCTTATTTTGTTTATTATGTTGATCTCAGTGTTAATGTTTTTGCACTTAAATGCAAATAATAATATTCGAAGAAGTTTAAATTGTATACATCTTTTTATTATTGTTATATAAATTGTATTTCTGCTGTTCTTTAGAAGATAGCCCTATAAATATTTAAAGGATGTGATTTTGAATAATTTTGAGATAAAAAAAAATTTGCTACTGTTCATTACATCTTTTTTTTCTTCATTTAATTCAAGAATTATTACTTTGTTGTAAATTTGTGAATTTACTGATCTTAACTTAAACTTAAAATTCATCAGTAACATGTTCTTAAATATTAAGCTATGATTTTGTTCTGAAAGGCATGGCCCAAATACATATTTTTCCATTTCTTGATGCCACATGCTATGTTTCAGATCATGATTCTGAAGGAGATCTTCCTGTCCGTCAAATGCTCGAGAGCATGAATTGTTATGACAGGTCCCGAAATACTATGCCATCAGGTAAGTTATCTAGTTATGTTTTTTCAATATATTATACATGTTCTTCATATCAATTTCAAGGAATTGCAACCCTTTATTCATTTTTTAAAATTTATACCCATAACTTGTTATATTTGTTGAAGGTATTTATCTTTAATTAAGTATTCTTTAGGTTTATACCTGTAGTTAAATTCCATTTTTAAAAGTTGTATATGAATTATAAACAATTGTAATTATACTATAACTTTATTTTTGAGAGGAATCCTATAAACTTTGGGAAATATATTTTAAAAACTTTGAATTGATTATTGAAATTAAATCTTATTTAAGCTGTAGATTATAACTTTTTTTCTCTATGGTTGTTTTTTTTATCAAAAAACAATTCAATATAAATTTTTACTGCATGGTTTTTTTTAAAAAAATATGTGATTCTGTTTAATATATATTTATTGATCTTTCTATCAGTGGGAAGTTAATAAATACATCATTTATAATCATTATTTTTATAATATTCTTTAATCTTTTAATGAAATAACAAATTTTGATTTGTTATGTCGATTAAGACTAATATATGTAGTTCAGTAAAAATATATATGGAACATTTGTTCAGTTGTTTAGAATGTACCCTTCAAAAGAATTGTTTGAATAGTTTTTGTAATATACAATGTGCTTGCATTTATAAAAAGCATTTTTGTTATTTAAATTTGCATTTGTAAAATTGAAATATTTTTAATAAATTTTGTATGATGAGAATTATATTTTCTAATTAGTTTTTCAACCTCTTAACTCCCTCAGATGTATATATACATCTCACTCAGCCATTGTGTTAATTACTCATGGTTGCATATATCTGCCTTATCAAATTACAAACCTTTGTATTGCACTGCTATCTGTAAAACTTTACCAAAGGCTTTGGAATGTAATACAATGATCTTGACAGTGTGTGTTTGCAAAGGATTTACTTATTTATGCCTTCTCTTTTTCCCCCAATATACTACATAACTGCACGCCTGTGTGAAAATGGTGGCACTATGGAGCAAATGGTACAGCCTTTCTTCGCAGTTAGGGGGTTAAGAGATTTTGGTATTTTTTTGTTAGTTCAATATAAGTTTTGCCTACATAACCCATAATCTCTCTCCGTTTACTTGTTTTCCAGCATAAATGGGATAAAAATTTGTAACTTGTCCAATAATAGAAGGAAAAGGTTAAAATTTTTTCAAAAAGGGGGGGGGGTTGTTAATGTAACTGGGAGAAAATGTTCCAAGATGAAGTTATACTTTGGATACACAGTGATCAATAGAGATGTAATCTTTGTATTTGACACAATAAAAAATATATGTATATATACAGAAAAAAACACACACACACATAATTCAAAGATTATATTTGCTAGCTTCTTTAAGATTTATTTATGATTAAAGAATGAAATAACATCCATGAAATGGAGTGAGAAGCAATTAGACATTAACAGTTGTGTATTGTTACACTGTTTATGCAAAATGTATGTCTATTACTTGGCAGGACATCAGCAGAAATGGAAGGATGCAGTTTAGTTGATAAATTAGATAAGAATATATGTACAAGCAGAACATGTCCTGGAACTTTCCAGGACATGTTCTACCTTGTTAGCTTTCTTCTCATGTCATTGCCAAACAAAATATTTGTTTGTGAAATGTTCTTGTAGTTAATGGGGAAAATAATAAGGTGGTTACCTTTTAAATATCCATATATGGTGACTTTAAATATCTACTAATTTTTCAGCCTTAGTAAAATCTTTTGCATCAACTTAAATTAAATTTGAATTTGCAACCCAAAAAAATTATATTATCCATCAAAACTAAAATAAAGGGAAAAAATGTAATTTTTTTTCTGAGAGCATATCATTTCCACATGTTCCAACCTTTAAATTTCATCTCTTTTGGTGTTTCCTTTCATCTCGAATCATTTTGTTTGTTTGTGGGTATGCTATGAATTCTTATTAAACATTCTACCACCTTATCTGTTCTGATTATGTAGTTACTATTAGAATAAGCTTTATGTTCTCATTTAACATTTTAATATACAACATTTTCAAAACACAAATTAGAAGTATTGAAATCTAAGTATTGTTTATTTTGATTATTGTATTAAAAGAATAAATGGCTTTATTTCATGAAAAACATAAAGCAATAAAAAAAATTTTTAAAAATTACTTTAAAATTCCAGTAGACACACAGTAAATATAGCTGAATTAATATGCTTTACTGTATTTTCCAATACATTGCAGGAAAAATAGCAACAGTTAATTGATTTGAGTGAAATATGCTTAATTTGCTACAAGCAGCTAATAAATTAATTTTTCTTTTAAAGCAACAGCTAGTGCTCCTCCCAGGCTTAACTTTGAAGAAGATAAAATATTTATTGATGGTCTGGATGATGATGGGACAGAATTGAAAGAAAGGTTTGTTATTTCTCTTCAGTGTTGTGCAAAGCATAATTAAAAGGATTTTTAAAAGTTAATTATTATATCTATAAATATTATATGCCATTCTCTGTATCATATTAAGTAAATTTCAGTAATGCACTAATCTCTAAAAGTTAAGGTTCAATATGTGTTCTTTGTGTTGTAATTTGAAAATAGTTGAGCATAGAAGAAGAAAAAAACTTTCAGAACTCTGCACCAAACTATTTTTTATTGAATGTGGTACAGAAATTTGCAAACGTTTAATGTGAACATATTTTTATTTATAAAAAAGTTGTCTTGGTAAAAAGCTCATTTTGGGGGAAAGCAGTTTTATGAAGAAAAATGTTGTGTGGGTACATTATAAAAATTGGTTCTTATAAGGAATGTATCTTTCCTAAACTGTAAGGAATTGATGGCATTGACTTTCCATATTGCCATTGAAGTTGTTAAACATCGAAATGAGAAGCTAAGACCATACATAGAGTAGTCCTTGTTCCAGCTCATGTAACTACCTTGAGGGAGAATTTCAAGCAGCGACATGTGTACCAAGGTAATCCCAAATATGCTCTATTACAGTGGTTCTTAAACTATGGTCCATAGACCCTGCAGCACCTTTCTAGAGGGTCCATTAAAGCCTGTCATTTAATGTTAAGATTTTCCTCATTTAAAATCCTCTCATGTTTTCCTCTGAAAGAATTCAGAAAAAATGAAAGATGTCTATCCTAAACTAGCTCACTAAATTGCCCTTAATGAAAATCTCTACTAGAACATGTATTTCAATCAAGAATATTAAATCAGTTTTTTTCACTGTTTGTAACTAAATAACCATTACTGCAGTGCAATATTTCCAAAAATTTGGAGAATTATTTGCAAAAATTAAGAACTGGATTCATAGTGTGCCAATATAGTAACAATTGCATTTCAATCACTCAGCCTTGGGAGTGAGAGAGAGGTATTCAAAATCTTGGGGAGCCGCAGTGTCAGGTTGATACATAAAAGGGGCAAGGCTGCTGCGATGGAAAGTTTAAGAACCGCTGCTCTATAGGATTCTGGTTTAAAGATTTCAGCTGACTGTTCTATTTGTTCGTAACTGGGATCCTCAAGATAGCCCTCAACAAGCATAGCTCAGTGAGGTTGCACATTATTAGAGATTAGAACCAATTCATTTGCAATGGCATATGAATGAACATATTGATCATAGATCAAGCCAAAAGAGCTAGAAAATGGTCTCTCACAGGTGTTGTAACTTATTGTCAATCTTGAACATGTCTTCTAGACCAGCAGTCACCAAACTTCACTAGTTCATGGATCATTGCATGTATAATTTTATATTTAGCGGATCTCTATAATTATATTGTTACTTATTTACGTCTCTTTACATTTCCATGTAACTGAAAAGGAACTTAATGAAAATCAAAAAGTAATTGGTAAAGCCAAGCAATATCAACAAACTAATGTGTTATGCTATCAATATTACCAGCACTTACTTTCTGCTTTCCATTTATTTTATGTTAGGCAGGATAAACTTTTAGTCTATTTTTACTTATCAGGTTTTCCTCATTTTCTGCATAACTTTTAAGTTTGAGTTTTTCCATTGCATATAATATATACAAATATTTATTTTACTTACAGGACTCTGGTTGATACTGTGTACATGCTGAAAGATCAGATTTTAGAATTAAAAGAGGTATTTGTGAAAAATCAAATAAATCATATATTACTGCTGTATTAAATGAATGCAAATGTAAGACTTAAAACATCCTCACTGTCTGAATAATATGAAAAAATAAGAAATTCTACATCAGTAAAAAATAATTTTGACTTACCTATTAAAATGATTAGACTTTTGAAATATTTGTATTTGAATTAGATTCCAAAAATAAATTTTATTAATCAATCTATATTTTATTTTAAAATTAGGATGTTATTTTTAGTTTTATAATAATTTTCATTCTTAAAATTTATTTTTAATAGTTTATCATTATTTCTTTTCTGTTTGAATTTTTGTGATGCTTAATAACTATGCAGTAAAATATAAAAGAAAATTATACTTTTTTTCATTTATTTTACAAAATGGATTTATATCTGTTGTATTTATTTTACAAAGCTTGATAATTTTATTTAATTTATTATTTTGAAAGATTTTGTGTTAAACTTTTTTATGATCGAAAATATTTTTGCAGGAAGTTTCATCACTAAATAAAACTCTCTCAGAAGAAATCAAAGCAAGAAAAAGGTTGGAAAGTCTAGTTAGGGCACATCTTCCAATTCAAGAAAATCATATTTTACCTAGTCTAGATGGTTAAAAAAAAAGAATTATCTATATTAATATATAATAGGAACTCTAGTTGTTCATACATTTTAAAGCAAGGAAGCTCAGGGAACAATAGCATAATATATATTGGTGAAACATTTTTCAAAATGTTACTGTGATTCACTTTCTAGTATTTTGATCTAGTGGAAAAATATTGATCTTCTAAAATATGAAGAATTATGTTTCTACAATTGTTGTACTGCTTAACAAGAGTTAATGCCAAGAAATTTTTCCCTGTACTGTTAATCATGGATGTGTTCAGATAATATATGATTGAATGTTCTTGTACACTGTACCAAGTTGTAAAAGTTACTGGTAGTTGTATTTTATAGTATGGAGATTTTAATGCACACTCTTCTTTTATTGATATGCTATTCTTCCTATTGCTTGTTACATTTGTACAGTTCAGCCAAAAATATGACATCTTCCAAATGTTGTTGATCATCTTGTTAAATTTACAGTATAAAATTTAATGCAGCTTGTTACATTGTTATGAATACACTTTTTTACTAGAGCAATTATTCTGAACCAAGATGTCTTGACAGCTTTCCAAGAATATATATCATGCAATGGATTTTACCATATTTTTATTATTGTTAGTGCATCTTTATTTTTTAAATTATTTAATTATATCGTAAATTATGCTGCTCGGATTCTTATTTGTGTTTCGAAAACTTTTTAAAAAAAGACATGGAGTTAGAGTTATGTATTCTAAAAAATCTGAAAAATTTTTTAAAAAAAATTGTAAATTGGTTGTAATTTTACATTACATTTTTGGACCTTTTTAACATTTTAATGACTATTCTCAATGAAACTAAGAATTTGTGCAAAGATTCCCATTTATAGTTGCTTTTAGGATTTTAAAATGCTATGCATTCTGTTGTCCACATAATTAAAAAGTTTATTCTTAAAATAAAGTATATATTACTTTAAAATGGAAAAATATGCATTCATGCAATTATTAAAAAATAACCCATCATTAAAATTTAGATCCTGTTTATAAGATTTGGTTTTGTGCAGTATCTTTAAATATTAATTTTATATTTATCTAATTTAAGTTAGAAAAAACTTTTTTGGATTTTCTGTATATTTTATTCAAGCATTGATATTTGTAATTATTTGAATTAAATGTACTACAGTAGGCCAAAGTTCATTGTGAAATAGTTTTTGAAACAAAACTCCGCAGTTTGTGAATTTCACAATAACTTTTGTGATATGTAGTACATTTACATATGAAAAATACATAACCTTAAATATGTTAAGAAATGTTTTCCATATCATCTTAGTACATGATACTTTATTATTATAAAAGGAAAAACATTTTGCTTTTGGCATGCTTGTAAATATCTAAAATTAAATGTTTCTCTTAGATTAAATGGAGTCTATCAAAAGACTGAATGGAGTCTATCTTTAAGTCGTAATACTTCCAAATAAGCAATTTTTGTTTTTATGAATTCTAAATGTAAAATTGGTATTTTTTTAAGTGTATGGAGGAAAAGAAGAAATTAGTAAAAGTTTTTTTTTTTTGTTTATTAAAAATAACTGATCAGTGAAAAGGTTTTGAATCATTGCTCTAGGTATTTCTTTAAAAAAATGTGTCCTAATTGTTCCTATATTTTCTTATGTTATATGAGATTGTCAACTCATAATACTTTATTAACCTATGTATATATCTTTGAAGAAAATTAATCTGTTATATTTCAAATGTGGATATTTTCAATTTTATTGCTATTTTAGCCTTTGTGAGTTTGAATATTTCTTCCCTCATATGGACAAAAGCTACTGGATTATATAATATCATGAAGCAAATTCATCACTTAAAAAATTTCATAAAACTTTATTCTCGGCTATTTGATTTAAATGTAGATTTGTCAAATTCTATAATTTATTAGTACAAATATATGGGGCTCACATATAAAAAAAATTGTGGAAGTTATTTGTGTGTTAATACTTAATCATGCTGAAGTAAGCTTGAACAAAGCTTGATTTTTAAAAGTATGGAAACATTTTTTTACTAAAATGTTATTGATGCATTTGAATTAAGATTCTCAATGTGAAATGTTTAAAAAATAATTTTGATAATATATTTTATTTTTTACTTTTATGTAAAGCATCAGTTCAAAGAAATAAATTTATTGAAAATTGGTGGATTTAAAGTCCAAAACTTGTGATAAATGTTGGGAAAATGAGCTTATTCTGTAATTAAATGACTATCTATTAAACTGAAACTTTCTAATAGGACTAACCTGTCCTCGAAACTAGACCAAAAAGGTATGCGAGTGTTAATTTTTCTATTGATCAGAAAACATTTTTTTTGTGTTCTCTATTTAAGAGCTATTTTGTACTCTTTGATCTATACTTCTATTTCTCATATTTAATTGTATAAAATCAAGCATGTATGTCTGTTTTGAAATATTATGTAATTTGTGTATAAGTTGTCCAATGGCTTTTGTCCAAAAATCTTAAACAACTCACAATATCCAAAACATATATATATGTTCCTTCAGTGTTAAAGTTTGTTTTCTGAAATGCATTCAGTGAACAGAAATATATAAAAATACAAATTATACCAGTATTTACATTAGTAAATACTATAATGGCATAAAAGTACAAAATGATGAGCCAAAAAATGAATTAAATGACTCCAAAAAAATGTTTAATATACTGTTTTTTTTTTAAGTAAAAAGATCAATTGTCTATATAATATATATGCATATTATTGTGGAATCTGAAAGACTTAAATATCATTGATTAGATATAATTTTTTTTGTACATATATATATATATATATATATTTCTTAAAAAATAGTTTAATTACAAATTTTAATGCTATTGAAATAATTAGTACACTTAGAACATGCCATTCATATGTATATATATTATTTTTATCTCTTAAAGGAATGCATGAAAAAGTTTAATCATTAGTATATTATATTTAAATAGTAAGTTTAATTTAATATATTTTGCTTAATATATTGTTAGAAAAATATTGTCTTTAGACATTGATGCAAAAAAATATCAAGAGTTTTATGAAAGATGCAGTTATTTCTATGGACTCTACTGAATTCCCAAGAATTTAGAATGTAAAAATTATATACTATATAATCGTATTCTTCTGAAGGGATCTCCAATTTGTAGTTAAAAAATGAAGCATTGTGATGAAATCTGAACATTATTTGTCTATTTAACTAAATTTTACTCTGAAATGATCAGTTTAAATTATTTTATTATAACTGAGCTATTTTTTATTGTTATTTTACAGTTAGCTTTCTATCTTTCTTAAAAATTCCATGCTAAAGGTCCATAAGATTCAAAACTGACTTTATAGCTTATTAGATTCAAATTATGTTCTTTACTGTTTTATTAAAGAAGTATGACAATATATGTGTACAATGGCTAAAAATGGTGCTTTTATTCAAATTTGCCTGTTGTGAAATTTAAATAATTTTATGTAGTTAAAGAGACAAGAAAAAGCTTTTTATAAGTTTTAATTTATTACATAAAATGTTTTTAGTGGTTGAAAATTTTCTGTCATGAAAAAACAGGAGGGAGGGGGGGGGGACTCTTATTCAGAAAAAATGCTAAGAAGTAAAGTTACACTTTTTGATTTATCACTACAAATCACACATGGAAGCCACACTTTCCCTACCTACACACTAAATAAACTGATCCACTTCATTATCCTGTACAAAATTGTAAGCAACAGAAAAAGACATCTTGCAAAACATTTAATAAACAAATATTTTTGTGTTTGTAATACTACATCTATTGTTCTGTAGATATTGAGAATGAGGTAATGAGGTGACCGTTCGGATATCTCCTAGTTTTTTCACAAGTTTAAAATTATGAGGCACAATTATTAGCAGATAATATTTCTTTTAATTAAATTTAGATTATTATGGGAAAATACAAGTTTGTGTTAACATTAAAAACAAATTTCAATTTGATGTAACCATTTTTTTTTTTTTGCTGAATTCTGAAAGTGTCCATTTTTTTATAATAATTCTATATGTGTTGATATTATTGATGTAAGTAGCGATGATCCATAAAAAGAATTTTTGTGTAAGATGCTGTGATTTTTACCAGAAAGAGTTGAAATATTGTAGAAGAATAGAAAAGCTCATATATATAATAAATTTGTTTAAAAAACAAATAAGGTGACAATCTTGTTGACGTTTATAAAAAGGTTTAATGAAATGTTAAGAATTTTTTTGAATGACCGGTTTGTATGTATATATAGAAAATCTAAAGAGTAATGTTGTGTAGTGCATTGTTATATAAGTGTATACTACTGTAAAAAGCACTTTAAAGTTTGATTTGCATTTTTAAAAGATTTATTAATGCAATAAAATAGAATGCAGTAAAATTACTTTTAAGGAACTTTATTGACAATCTTTCATAAATATGTAAGAACAAAAGACAAATTTTAGTTTTTATTCTTGAATTTAAGATTTGTGAGCAGCTTTGCTGTTTTAAATTAAATTGTCTGTTGATATATTTGAAAATGCAGAACAAATGCTTACTTTTTGAAGCATTAAAATATAAAATTCCATTTTTTTTTTTTTTTATTCTTCGTAGCTATAGAATGTCTGGAATAATTTTCATATATGTATATCAAAGGCAACTTATATTTCTTAATTTTTTTTTTTAGTAATGATTTGTGTAAACTTATTTTTATGACATTTTGAGAAACACTAAAAATGCATAACAAACATTTATTTCGTAGTGAAATGAAAATTTTAATTGTGTATGGCTTTAATTTTTAATAAGGAAAAAAGTATTTTCAGAGAAATTATTTTCTTTAAAATACAGTGAAACAACTTACAGGTTTTGTGTTTGTATATCAGAAAAATCTGCATTTCAGCTTATTTTTAAGTATAAAAACTTTTATAAAAGTCTGGTTTTTTTTTAAAAAAATAAATAATACAGTTTTGCTGAATTGTTTTGAAAAATGGGTTAAATTATCTCATAGGGAACTATTTTAAATGATAAATAAAACTAGGTTTTCATATATGAAAGGGAATTTTAATCTGTATGGCTTTAATAAGGAAGGATAATAATTTTACTGTGCTATGTGACTACATTGATATTTTATTCTATGCTTATCTTGAATAAAATAGAAGTATTGAATGCCACTTGTGTGTGTCATTCAAACTCAAAGCAATATTTTGGTGGTCAGTCTGTATCAACAAAATGTATCACTCCTTGCCTAAAAAAATTTTTGCAGTAAAAAATATTATTAAAAACCTTATAATAGCATTTATTGATGACTTACTAGATGTTATTTTAAAGTAGTTTTATTCGTTAGTATGCAATGTATCAAAATAAATAAAATATTTATGTTGTATTTTGTATTGATTTTTTAGAAAAATGCATTATGGTTATATAATTATGTTTATTAATATATATTTAATAGTTGTAAAAAGAAAAGTTCACACACATTCAGAATCATGTCTATAAAGTCAGACTTTAAACTTGTAAATAAAGTTTATTACCTTTGATTATCTATTTCATTATGAATAATTTCTATTTAATATACTTCTGGTTTGTATGTGCAGTCAAACTCGGATTATTCAAAGTTGAAAGGACGTGAACGAAATTTGAATTTTTAAAAGTTTTTCTAGGGAGAAAAGATAATTTTCTTAAAAGTTAATTTTACTCTCTAAGGGTCAAATAAAAGCTTTGTTTTGCAAAATATATGTGCATATCATTGGCACACACAAGGGGGGTCGTAGGGTTCGCCCCCCCCAGCCCTTGATTTTTTTCCCGATTGATTATAATTTTATGTATATAGTACATAAAATTTAATTATTTGTTATTGATAATTTTATTAATTAATGCTAATTATTTAATCAATTATTCTTTACTGACTTTTGTTTTCTCAAATCGACATGTTGGGTGGCGTATTGGAGCATGATACGAGATTGGTGGACTTACGACCCTGGACTCCGCCCCCCTCCCCTCTTGAAAAACTCTTGTCTGCGCCACTGAGGCATATGTATTCTTTAATTCCTACTATTAGCTCCTATATATATATCTTGTTCAAATTTTCAATCGTTAATAAAATACTTTCTATAAGTTCAAATAACTTTTTTTAAAAATTTGTAGATGACACACTTGATGTTAAAACAGTTTTTTCAAATTTTAATTCATTAATTACCGGTTTTTCAGTCAAACTGGGTGTACATTGTTACAACAATGCATACAAATCATGCTGTTTTTCCAATTCCTAAATATTTCACTCTCTCCCTATATATATATCAAATTTTCTATCATTCATAAAATACTTTCTATTCATCCATTGTAAATAGGAATTGACTTAAAAAATTTTTTTTCCTGTTTATTAATTTTTTTTTATTGTATACCTCAACAGGGTGAGGTCAATGTGTGGTATGAGGCAGTATAGAGTGGGCAGTGACTTTCTCAACCAAGATCAGGATGTGACCTTATCTCAAGGTCGAGGGAGAATCTCGCAAGGGAGAGTGACATTCCAAAATCCTTTGCTTACTTAATATGAAAAACAGTTCTCGCCTATGGAAACGAAAAGTGGGGAAAAAAAGGGTGTATCTAATGAAACTGTTAGGTTTGCATGTTGGTCTTAAATAAATTAAATAATTTTTGTTTTTTATCTAACGCCCGTGCTTGGCTTCTTGACCATTTGACGCCGAGCCTCCCAGTACAGACTGACGACGTCGTCAGTCGCGTAATCGTCGAGTCCAATGCATTGGAGCAGGTGGTCCCCATCCATTCTGGCAGGCCAAGCCAGTGGAGGTATACTACCAAAAGTCATGTTCAGTGATTAGGCGAAAGCGTGGAACAGCCTCGTCTCTGTCCAGGTACCCCGGACTTTGACCCACAGTGGCCAGAGTTTCACATGGCTTTCCAAAGCTCTTGGTTTTTTCGGTCTCAGCAGTATATTTGTTAATGTATGTGGAAATAATGCTCTTTGTTTTCTGAGGGCTAAGGGGACTTCTGGTTGAAACGACTCTGCTCCCTTCTTGCCTGTCTCATTGCCGGGGATCCAAGCATGACTTGGGACCCACTGTAAGGCCGCACTCCAGCCATATAAGATTAGCTCCGCAATTTTGGTTTGGCACTGAATTGTGTTGAGATAAAAATTATACGTTTTCATCATTTTAGAGATTTTAAAGTGAATTCCTTTTTTTTTTAAATTTCACACTCCAATAACTGTTCTGACAGCTGTCATGAAGGTAGTTGTGGAAAAAATTGTTTTCACAAACATGAACCGGTACTTCAGGCAAATGTTTCTCTTGTCTCTCCTTCGATTTGAATGAAAATAGAAATTATACGAGTTTATCTTTGTGTCTTTTCCTTTACATCTGGGGGTGGCATGTCTAGTTTGTATGTAGCATAGTTTCTCTTTGTACTTGTCTGATAATCTGCTTAATCCCTCTTATCTTTCGAACCATTGCGTACTATTATAAAAGTTATAGAAACAAAGCTTCCTCTGGATGGTTCTTTTCTTCTAAAAACTAATTCGTTAGACTATTTTCCGTACACACCGAGTGTAAGCTAAATCGTTGGCACTCGATAGTTCTAATTTTAATTTGAGTTATGAAACTATTTTTCGCACTGCTTCAATATACAGTCCTTTTCCCCGGTGGAAGAATTATTTTTACTCTTCCTCAACAGTTTGCGATTTTAATCTTATCTCTTTGGGTTGCTTCATAATTTTTTTTTTATTCAAGAATTGTTGTTTAGTAAAATATAATGTTCATGAAATATCTTCAATAAATACGGAAAAGAGTGGAAAATATTCCAATTTTTGTGTAGGGAGGAATTACAATATAAAGTTTTAATATTGCTGCAGTTTAATGATTGAAGAAAGCAAACAATGTCATGCTTTAAAAAATATTTGACAGTGGATGTCTTCTTTGGTGTATTCACGATTTTATGTTCATATCACGATTGTATGCCATATCAAGCGATTCTCAGTTACCTACCATGTGTATGCAAATGAAATGAGACGATTGTTAAAAAGAAAACAATAAATTTGCGAAAACTGTTTTAATATTTCTTTATTCGAAATAATATCCATCGCTAGCTACACATTTTCCCCATCTTTCCGGCAATTTGTGAATACCACGCCAAAAAATTGATCGGTCTTTCGAGGCCAGCAAGTCATCAAGCCAAGATTTGACGTTTTCGTAAGAAGTGAAGCGCTGGTCAGCCAATGCGTGTCCCAATGATGCAAATAGGTGGTAATCGGAAGGAGCCAAGTCTGGCGAATAAGCCGCATGCGCTAAGGGCTCCTAGCCGAGTGCCTTAACGATGTCCTTGGTCGGTTTAGCACGGTGGCTACACGGAGAAAAAAGAAATACTCAAAAATGAGCACATGGACATCCTCATTTTGAAATGAGTTTGTTTGTATCATATTTGAACGCATGCCTTTTCGAATATAAAACATTACATGTACTCAAAATTTCAAAAAATGGTTAATTAACACTATCAAACAAATTAAAGATATTCAGGATTAAAGAAGTTTTTTTAATGTGTACTGGCTACATATTTTAAAAATTGGGGTTCAACAACAAATTTAGTTCTCATAAATCTTCCGAACTATTTTTCGTTTCTATCACACTATACCCGCGGACGAACACATGAGTACTAGATTGTTTTGATTTTGTGGTTTGACTTTTAAATCAAAACAGTCTTTTTCTTGACTTAGGAATTAAAGTTTTCACCTATTTGTTTTACAAAAGTATGCGCTTTGTTTTTAATATATGGCTATAATACGAATTTAGCAGAAAAATGTGATAAAAATTTGCCTTTTTTTGGCGGATTACTTAAAAAGACAGTGTTATAAATTTAAGGTATGTGGCTACCTTCGGAGCATTTTATTGAAACATATAAATTTTCAACTAAATAAACACTTTTTTCTTTAAAAAGGGTGTGCAAAGAACTAGGAATTAAAATACAATTCCACAACGTTTTAAATAATTTTTTTTAAATGTAGTATAGGGGAGGGGCCTTGGCGTTGTCAATTTCTTTTGGCGATCAAAATCGATCGCCAAGCTACTTTACATAGCGATAAATGTCCGGAGGCCAGAATAAATTTATCTCACCATAATATCTGTATAAAAATCGCCATATCCAAAGAAAAATAACCAAATCCAAAGGGACCCCCCTATACTACACTTGAACCTAATTTGGGATTGGGAATTTTTAGTGAAAAATTGCAGTTACAGTAAACCTATTGAAAATTCTAATTAATATATTCAAATAATATTAAAACTGCAAAAAATAACATTATCTGTGCCTAGAGCGATAAAATTTATATTATTTTTTTTTTGAAATCTGTCAATTTTTTAAAAAAAAAACATGTTTTTTTCTCACAAATTGTATGTGCAATAAAATGCATAAATACCTACACAGAGATTATAGTCTATAATACAAATAAAATAAAATAAAAATTTTCTGAAAATTTCAATTCAATATCTTAAAAAGAAATCCATTTGTGAACTTTACTGTGAAGCCAAAAAACATAGTTTCTCAGACAATGCTTTTAAAGATTTAAATACAGTATGAAAAATGTTCTACTAGTTGTACATTTCTTAAACTCACCATATTTATAGCTCAAACTCTCTTTAGCTTCATATTTAACTAATTTTTTAAACCTTTTGCTGTTTTCTGGACAGTTATAGATAATAAAAATTGTCGAGTTTAGTAAAATTTTCATGAAAAATAGCAATGAGGATCTTTTACACAAAATTCTAATGAATGTATTCAAATAATATTTATACAGTACATAAATAATGAAACATCTTTATATGTATTAGGAATTAAAAGTTTTTTTAATATGCCAAATTTTATACAAAAACTCGATTTTTTAAAAAATTAATGATTTTTTTTCATTTAAATGCAATGAAGTACATAAATACAGTGAACCCCAAAAGTGTTCGTACACTGCAGTTTCCTATAAAATTTAATGATTTCGACTAATAAAAATTAATGTATAGAAATTGTAATTTTTTTATGATATCTGCAACTTATTCTTAATGGAATGACATAATTATTTTTTTAAAAATAGTATAACTATTATTTTTAAAAATTAATAATCAAAAAAGCTACTGAAAAATTACGCCACAAAAGTATTCGTACACTTAACAAAAATCTCAGCATAGCTTTAAATATTGTATTTCTTTCTTTAATTTAGAACTTAGTAGGATATCTTTTAGTGTCCACAATAACTTTTAAACATATTGGTATAGATTTAATCAGTTTTTTGTAATTTCTGCATCGATTTACCTCCATGCTTCTGTGATTATTGTTTTTACTTCCCATTATGTGTTTATATGTCATGTTTTCTTTTTATTTTAAATCTAGTTCTCCCCAAATATGCTCTGCTGGGCTAAATAAATTGATTGAGGAGGTGTTTTCAAAATTTGGGACAGTTATAGAGACACCAGTGGTGTACATTGAGTTCAGTTCGCTTGGCGTCATTATCCTGTTAAAAAATTAAGTCGTGTTCAATATCAAATTTTGGAACGACAATATTTAAAATTTCTCTTTAAAATATTTGACTAGAGCTCATGATTCTATATACCATCAAAAATTACCTAATTCTGTAGCTGATTTACGCCCCCACGCAAGAACACTTCCACTTCCATGGTTCATTCATCCAACTAGATTCTTGTGACTAAGTTTCAGAAAATTCAAAATTGACAGGAAAGTGATTGGGATGACAGAAAATTCAACATTTTTGGTTCTGATGGGCATATAATAGTTTTAAAGGAAAAAAATGAAAGATTTAATCCCGTGAATTTATATGGAACAAGAGCTCCTCCACCTCCATTCTTCAACACAGAGGTGTTCTTACGGGGGGTGCAAATAGGCTTCAGGATTAGGTAGTTTGGCATTTTTTGATGGCATTGAGAATCATGAGCTCTATTTGTTGTTGTTGTGTCCTTCCTGAAGGGAAGGAATGAAAGTTGCCATAGCCTGTGAGACAGGGTGAGCTCTATTTAAATATTTTAAAGAGAAATTTTAAATTATCCTCTCAAAATTTGGATATTTTAGACGATTTCATTTTTTAACAGGATAATGACACCAAGCGAACTGCTCTCAATGTACACCGCTGGTGTCTCTATAACTGTACCCAAAATTTTGAAAACACCTCTTCAATCAATTTATTTAGCCCCGTAGAGCATATTTGGGGAGAACTAGATTTAAAATAAAAAGAAAACATGACATATAAACACACAGTGGGAAATAAAAACAATAATCACAGAAGCATGGGGGTAAATCGATGCAGAAATTACAAAAAAACTGATTAAATCTTATACCAAGACGTTTAAAAGTTGTTGTGGACACTAAAAGATATCCTACTAAGTTCTAAATTAAGAAAGAAATGCAATATTTAAAGCTATGTTGGGATTTTTGTTAAGTGTATGAAGACTTTTGTGGCGTAATTTTTCAGTAGGTTTTTGATTTATTCTTAAAAATAATAGTTATACCATTTTTAAAAAAAATAATTATGTCATTCCACCAAGAACAAGTTGCAGATATAAAAAAATTACAATTCCAAAATATTAATTTTTATTAGTTGAAAACAATAAATTTTATAGGAAATTGCAAGTGTACGAACACATTTTGGGTCCACTGTATTTACACAGAGATTAGATTTTGATTCATAACACAGATAGAACTAAATAAAACATGTTCTGAAAATTTAAATTCAATATCTTAAAAATATTTTGTGTAGGGATCAGCATCTGGTTTTGTTAACTCCAATTCCAGTTTACTAATTATGCTATAACTTTGCTTCTAAATATCGTAGAAACAAAAATTGTGTTTTTTGGAATCTGAAATGTATAGGCTTTAAAAACACAAAAGTAATATTGTTTGATTTTTTGGGCACTTGCTTATAGGCAAATAAAAATTTAAGTATTCCTTTGCTACATTGGAATAATTTTAGTTTTATTTTCATATTGAACTTTAAAATGGCTTGCATGTCTTGAAAAAGGCAAGCCTACAAAATAAATTTTTGTTTTCAATTAGTAATCTTTTTAAGAGACTAATTTCTTGTAAATTTTAAAGAACTTTTTTAGCTTATTGGTAAATTTATTTATTCTAAGCTTTAGTAAAAAATAGTATACATCTAGAAGTGCAACCCTTTAAGTTCCCAAGGAATGTGCCATTTCTTTTAAATAAACATTATTTTGATCTATGTAGAAATCTAATTTTTTTCCCGTGCTCACATTTTTTTAAAGCTCTCATTTTTTATACCTGGCATATAACGTGCTCACATAAAATTCAATCTTATTTTTTGTGTTAAAAGTGTGCACCATACACCAGATTTTACGATACATATTATCCCAACGATGCCAGTGTTCAAGATAACGCGCCAAGTTGGTGTTTTTGCATGAGTCGTTTGCGCCAGATTGACTACCCATGTGTTGTATTACATATAATTTCCCCAATATGGTTGCAATAATATATAAGTACCAAAAATTAATACAGCTTAGGTACAAAAACTCCTGTATGCAGGTATGTTGTACACAAGTGGAAAAACATAAGAAATCTTGGTATATACTTACGTATTATCACAACCAATTGGCGACATTATATGAAACGAAGCACCTGTTTGCCAATTCAGCAGGTTCAACACACAGGAACTCCGAGGGTACTTGCTTATTTTCGCAACAATCGCTGACTCTAAATAACTCGCTGAGTTGGCCACCCCGATTTCCTATGTGTGGTGTACACTGAATTGGCCACTAGGTACTTCATTTCATATAATGTCACTAATAGGTTGCAATAAGACGCAAGTACCAATCGGGGTTGCTAACTTGGTGAGTTATTATTAGATTTGGTATTTGTTGTGATAATACGTAATTTGTTGTCTGACATACATGAAGCACCATTTATTAAATTATAGTTTACAGAAACATGCTTTTATCGAACTAAAAAGTAAGAAATAAATCTTAAGAATAAATTAATTCATTCGAGAAAATTAATGTCATTGTGGTAAAAGCGTGGGGTCCTCTGTACTACATTTTTACACTAACTCTGCATTTTGGAATAGAACTAGTAAGAAATTATAACAATTGATATTGAGCACCCCACGCTTTTATACACAGTTATTATTTTTCCAGTTTCAATTTCTTTATTTTTTTTCCTGCTTTTTTCTTGGCATTTCTAAATACCTTGTGTTCTATTTCTTTAAATCCTGGCACTCATATTTTTCTAATTGGTTTTCTATAAAAAATTACTTACATTTTTGCTTCTTAATGTAATTCCTTTTTTGCCAGGAATAAGCCATTCTTTTAAATTATTTTCATTTTGAGTCCTTAGTGGGAGACTGTCATCGTTGATTGAAAACTATTGGATGCCAAAATTTTATTTGCAGCAATTTCAAAACCACGTCTAAAAGGTGTTTAATGTGTACTAGTGTACTGATAACAAATTAGTTCCTGTATATATATTATTCCAATGTGTGGTATTTTTTGAACTGTTGTTTTTATAAATGTGAAATTCAAGAAGACATGCCTTCATGTGTAATATTTATAAAATTGTGTTTTTTAAACCTTTATCTTGTTTCTAAATTTTGAATGCTTTATTTTTAATTTGCATTAGTTTCATTTCTGCTTGTTAGCACAAATCTTCATTTCTAATATTTCCACTCATAATTTATTTTAAATTTTGCACATAGTTCAGAGAAGAGAATCTTTCTCTTTTATATATACATATTATGGATAAAAATTAATCTATGAATTTCATACATTTTGCACTTTCTGCCATAGACCATTGGTTTCACATTGTAACCTTTGTCATGTTCTAATACTCATATGGGCGTAGCATAACACTACATGTATTATGCTAAATTTTGTAGATAGCCATTTAGAAAACTATATAATTATGAACAACATTTGTAAAAATTTTATTCTTATGAGGAAATTTTCAAAATTTCTCTCAGAACCAGCTATCTATAAATTCTTCAGTAAATAATATAGATGATTCAAATTTATTTGATGTAATTTATATTGTAATTTATTTGATGTAATTGATACATGTAATTTATTTGAAGCAACACTGTTTGAAAGACATTTTCACTCACATTTCATAACTCAAAGACATGATTTGATTAAAAAAAAATTAAAAAGCTGTTTATTTATGTACTTTTATACACTAGAACCTATATTTAAAATGATAATTCAATGTATATTACATTAAAACAGCTGTTCTGTACAAATAAGGATGGAGTTGACTATAATATAGATTAGATAGTGTTTATAAAAAAAATCAATAAAAAATAACTTATTGAAGAAAACATGTTTCAAAAATCTCACTTACATTCTTGTTTATTTTTTAATGTATATATGTACATGTACAATTTTCAGAATAAATATTTTAACAATGTGATTTTGGTTTGTTTTATTTTTCTTGTTAACAAAGTAATATTGAAAACAAGGCATTGGAAATAAAATGCTGTACACCGAGTGAAATGGCTAAATTATGATTCTATTGGTCCTTATGATGTTATATTTTCTTTTAAATGGGTGCTTAAAACTTCTCTAAAAACTCTTTCTAGTTGGTTAAAAACTTGTGCATTTTAAATGTTTTGTTAATGCAAAAATCCACTGTTTTAGTTGCTTTTACATTCTTCTAAGGACTGAAATTTTTAAGTATTTTAATTTAAAAAAACATTAACTTAAAAACTATAACATTTGTTTTCTTTGGTGATAGGAGAGTGTAAAATCAATTGATTTAACAAAAAACGAGCTTAATTTGTAATATAGCAATGCATTTTCTTTATTTCCATCTGGATGGATGTGTTTCTATTTAAACAAAACAATTGATAAAAAGAGTACTTACACACCTGGGCCTAATGAGTGTTAGTTTAGTCAAAAGGTTTTTTTCTTCAGGTTACATAATATGTAAAAAAGCTATTTCTTTCTGGCATTGTTTTGAAATTTTTACTTTGAAAAATCTGTTATTTATCATAATGTTTCCTAGATATTTCTAATAACTTATTATTGAAGGGCTGAATTTTTTTCAATAAAAGTTAATTTTCTGCTTGTATATGATTTTAAGGAAACAATATAATGCTTCTAGAAACATAAATATAACTTATAATGAGCCAAATTGCTTCTGGAACTAGTTCAAAATGGATACACATTTGTTTAACTATTACATCGAATTTATTTTTGCAGTTTTCAAAGATTTATATTTGCAGTATAAGTTCGAAGACATGCAGTTTGTGATCAAATAATAGTAGCATTTTTTGTTTGTTTTTGAAATGTAATATTTTTGTTGAAACTTGCGTATTATCGCCACCGTATTGGCGACATTATATAAAACGAAGTACATGGTTGCTAATTCAACGCGTACGACACAAGCGAAATCGTTACTGCTAATTTGGCGAGTTATCTTTGACTTAGGCACTTTCGCGATAATACGTGAGTACCTTTTTGTTACACACAATAAATGTAAAAAGAATTTTGCTTTCAAAGTTAAGTGTAAAAATTTCATGAAATGAAAATAAAATAATACGTAAGATGAAGAAAGTGAAAATTTACACAACTCAGGTATCACATTTTTAAATCCCTTAAGATTTGGGTTAATACATATTTTTCTGTTAAAAATTCATGTTTGATATAACAGTATCGAAAATGAATGCTATACATACTCATTTTATTGTTTTAAACTCATATTTGATGCATTAACAAATTTAAAAATGAGTGCATTATATACTCATTCTGTTCTTTCATTCTCAAAAATTTGATCCCGTAACTGGTTCAAAATTGAGAACGTACTTGTTGCTCAAATTGAGAATATGCGATTCTCAAATTTGAGTAAGCGTGCATCGGAGCTATTTTGAGAATGTGAAGTACTCAAAAGTGTGTGTGTGTGAGTAGTTTGCTCTCAGTTTTGAAAATCGTTTCTCGCAGTGTAGGTGCGTTGTCATCAAGGAAAATCACTTTGTGCTGCCTTTTCTTGTATTGCTCGCGTTTTTCGAGAATAGCATCGTTCAAATTAAGTAATTGTTGCTTGTAGCGATCAGTATTAACGGTTTCACTGGGTTTGAGAAGTTCATAATAGATTGGTCCCTCCTGATCCCAGAAAATACACAGCATTGTCTTGCGGCCGAAGCGATTCGGCCTTGTGGTCGATTTGGACGGCTATCCGGGGTCAACATATGATCGATTACGCTTGGGATTCTCAAAATAAATCCATTTTTCATCGCCAGTCACAATACGATGGAGATACGACTTGCGTTTGTAGCGGGCAAGCAACATTTCGCACACGATTTTTCGGTTTTCCTGTTGACGGTCCGTTAGCTCATGTGGTGCCCATCTACCAACCTTTATTATCTTGCCCATTGCTTTGAGACGACGAGAAACAGTGCTCTGGTCAACATTCAATTATTCTGCAAGATGTTCTTGCATTTGGCCATCATCTTCCTCGAGTAATGCATGCAATCCAGCATCTTCAAGTTTTTTTGCTGGTCTGCCGCCACGATCCTCGTTTCTCGCATCTAAATCACCATTTTAAAACCTTTCAAAACCACCTATAGAACTACGCACGGCTCAGAGCATTGCCACCGTATGCTTCTACGAACATTTGATGCGATTCGGCAGCATTTTTCTTCAGATGGTAACAAAAAATCAATACTGTCCGCAAATCGTGGTTGGAAGGCATAAAATTCGACATTTTCAACACAGTAAAAATACAATGCACGCTGAAAACTCGTTCAAATGTAAACTAAACACGAGTATCAAAGGTCAAACTAAAAAAACACGTGTCACGGTTTCGTATTGTTTGCATATTTGCTTGGTGACATCTGTCAGCAATCGTCTCATTCGATATGCATACACCTGGTATACCAATTTCTACTACTACCACCCCTCAAAATAGTATATTTAATAGCCCTATTCGTTCAGCTTTAATAGACCAAGTAAAATGCATAGCCAAATCAAAAGATATGTTTCCCCCTAAGAAAGCTTCTCTGCCAAAAAAGAAAAAGCATAATTAACCTAAACCTAATACATCCGTCCAGAATGTTCTAATGGGATTTCTGTGTCCCCACGTCGCCTACTGTCACCCCTCTAAATTTGGCAGCATCTTGTATATTGGACACAAGTCACACCAAGTAATTATAACGAGTTAATTCTAAACGTATTAACTCTTTACGTAGCCAATTACTATAAAAAATGCTGAATGCTCTTTCAGCAAAATAAAATTGATGAAGAATTATCTTCTGTCAAGCAGGGGCTTAGAACCTTAAAATGCACTTGCTATATCAAGTATCGTAAAAGAAATTGTAAAAAACTAATTTTTCAGAAGTAATTAATGCATTTTTTAGTGCGTGATATTGTTTTTGCTAAATGAACATGCTTTAGAAGCATGCGTATTCGCAATCCTGGGCCCTAAATGGTTTCTGACATACGAGCTCCTTTGTAGAGTCTGTGGCGAGCTCCTTTGGTTGTCTGTGGCGATTTTAATTTAATACATCACTTGCAGAGCTTAAAATTAAAATATTCCTTCTTTCCCTATCCATTTGGTAGGATAATAATTTTTTTCAAAAATACTGTTAATATTCCAAATGTCTTAAGAGCTAATTATTCTTTGGAAAACCGAAAGCTTCCATAAATCAAAACATGCTAAAATAAATATTAAATTTATGCTATGTACAATGAATTTTTAATTCGAGAAGTTTCCATTTCTCAAGCATATGGTGAACATTCGTTAGAATCTGCTGCCATGCTCCAGAAAAAAAAATATAGCAAATAAAGTATTCACTCCATAATTGCAAAAATAATGCTTGTCCTCTTTAAACAACCAATACATGGTATTATAAAGTACTATTTTATAGAAAAATTTGATAGATACCTTATAGATTCTAGCACCACGCATGAACGTGGATGCAACACATTAGAAAAACCTGAAAAAGAATGGACATCGATATACAACTTATTTTAACCATTTTTTATTCAGACCTTATAATATATCAACTCTATAAAATGTCCACTCGCACTGAAAAAGCCGAAATAGTTTTAAATACAGAGCTCCACTTTCTACATATAATCGCATTAAAATTTATTACAATTTATATCTATAAATATCTGGAAAGGTTGGAATAATGAAATTATATTTTTGCATTATGTTTTGTGGCAAGTATGAAGAATGCTAGATATATATGCTCTTTGCTTATTGATCAATGATATTATTTATGCCATGTGCATAAAACTATTGGATTGACTAGACTCCGAGATGCCAAATTGTGACCACTTTACACTTAAACGGAGAACGGCCATAACTTCAAGTTGACGTTAGAGGGCGAGAAGCCTATTAAAAGGGAATGCAGAAATAATGAAGCACCAATTGCACCGTGTTGTTTGAAATGAAATGGGGGGAAAATCCGAGTTTGAACGCGGAATGTTTGAAGGTGCTTGAAGTTTTAGAACCGATATCAGCAAAACGGTTGATCTTATTTGCTGCTCTTACACTTGACAATGTTTACAGAGAATAGATTATCAAGCTAAAAACCGGGTCTCAACGTTCGACTTGCCGTTGTTACGGGTTTTTGAAAGCTCGTTTGGAAAAAAGAATCGCGAAAGCTGTCCAGTTCAACAGAAGAGCAATCGTACAAATTGCAGGGAACCTTAAAGAAATTTAAAGTAGGAATGTCTCTGAACAAACTGTTCACCGCACCTGTTCGAAGGACTAAATTATCGACCTCGAACAAGAGCCGAGGATTCCAGTTCGTGAAGGACCTCAAGGGTTGGACAATAGACGACAGGAAAAGGGTCATGGGGTTCAAGAATCGAGTTTTCAACTAAACCATACGCGACAGGGGCCGAATATGGAGAAACAGAACGGCAGTAGAAGAGTTGTTGCAATGCAGGAGAGATCAAGATATTGCAGCAATATTATGGTGTGAAGGATGTTTTCTTTCAATTGCAAGGATCCTTTGACACGTGTGGAAGAATGTCCGATTGCCCAGGGAAACTGAAGTCCTATCGCAGATCAAGATCATTATGTTAACGGTTTTCTTCATCGGGAATAGCCACATTCAGCAAGACAATGCTCCCAGTCATACAGGGGGCGTCTGTAGGTGGTTCGAAGAGCATGGAAGATATTTTACCTTATTGCACTCAAGGGATGATCATAATTTGGCCACTGAATATACCGCGTGTTAAACATTCTCACGTTAGAATAGCGAGTTTATTTTATAACGCGGTCCCCCCCCCCTCTCTTCCCACCTTTAATTTCCAAAGATAAGAAAGAACCAACGTGAATCCTTATGAAAATTTCTTTCCATTCTCGGAACCAAGTTTATAATTTTTCTTCACATTACGTGTTCCTTTCCTTGTTGCAATCATAGCTCATACTTCATTAAAGATAACACAATACACTCTTTACTTCCTTCTCAATAGATTCGATATAAGGCTCTACAAAATAACGATAAAATTGTCTGACAAATATTAAAAAATATTTACCTAAGACTGAGATTAAAATCTCTTCGTGAAAGAGAACTCTTTTCATTTTTGTAAGATAAATCTGAAATAAAATTCGCACACACATTATTGAATTATTCAAGGTAAGAAGCTAAAATACACACAAAATACTACACATAAAAACATTTACTCTTATCTCTAAGGAAGGATATAAGTATATTTCGTAAAAAAAGATTAGACTAAATTTATTTGTAAAATAATTTATAGTAACATAAAAAATTCAATATAACAGAGATCATTCTCATTTACTTCAATTTTCAGTTGCCTAAAATTAGATTCAAATAAAAATTGAACTCGTACAAAAGGCGATATGTTTGGAAGAACAGAAAGCGGAAGTTTCCAAGGACACCAAAAGCCGAATAATTCCAAGTTTTTTTTGTGAAGGTATGGATTGGAGAAAGATTAAATTTCCATAGAAAGTCTGTCCAGAATGTTGCTTGTTACTAGATAAACATACGACATACATTGTTACACGATGTTCTGCAGAAAAGGTAAATAAGGAATAATGAGTGTTGCCAAATGACGAAGAAATTAAGAGCTATTAGAACTCTTCAGTTCAAGCAGCCACAAGTTTTAGATGACAATTTTAGCATTCAAAATATTTAGATAGTTTCAATAGGTAATTTGATTGTAATTTTTGCAGGATCTAGTAATCGCAAAAAGGAATTTTGTTCCATTCTTTCATATACATGATCTTTAAAATTGAAACCCACGAAGGGACCAAATAGACGTCAAATTGGCATTTAACACAAAAGACTTGCAATTAATCTCAATCGAACCACACAGGAAAGAAAAGATCTCAAACTCCGTATAAATAAACTTACTCGAAGAGTTTCATCCGAAAATCATATTTGAAAGTTGGTTGAGAAAACATCGTATTATGCCTCATGTAAAAAGTAGTAATGACTAATAGCCGTTTAGTAATTCCATAGCGCCAGGATCGCAACCTATCGAGACCACGGTTTCTGGTTTCGCGATATTGCTACTTGCATTGGTTGGAATGCAATGGCTGTTGTGCAGTCGATGAGCTTTTTTTTAATGATCTTATTTTAGAGGCCATGTTTTTAGCTTTATAAAAATACCAAGTTTATTATTTTCTGTTCACTAGAACTACAAGTGTTTTACTAAAAACAGATGCCATTACTTTAAGCAAGACGTCATATTTTAAAACTCGTTTTACTCGAAATGTGTTTTGAAAGTGCTCAAACGAGGACAGCGATTGCTAGAAGGTTTTGAAAATTATTAACTGAAAATTTATGCATGTTTTGTATAATAGTAGAAGTGTCTTAAACTTCAGATTTATCAATCCTTGTTTATTACAAAATTTCCAGTCCTTTATGTTAATATAATCAAAGTTTCTTAAGCAGTTTCATATAATAACCAAGAAAAAATGCGCTTGTTTTTCTAAAAAGTATAAAATGACCTTCAGGATAAGAGATTTTAAATTAAAATATCAATTTTTCAATTCTGATGTGTTGCTTTGTTCATAAACTTTGGTGTATGTTAATTTTTAATATAATAGTCGATGTCTTTCAATGGAGGATGGCAATTGTTTTTATTCTAGCATTTTTTAAGTTTCAGATCTATAATATATTTATAGAGTTACGCACACCGAAATTCCGAGTATTAATCGTTTATTGGAGGAATATACATTTCTTTACGAACTTCACAGAACATTTCATGTACATTCCGAAGCATTCTTGTATTTGATGGAAAATTATTAGGGATTACAATCGTTTTATAAATCTTAAACGATTTAAAACAAGATTTCAACTGAATCGCACAAAATTATTAACATACTATTCTTTGAGATTTGCTGAAAGAATTTTGTCAATCATAATAAAAAACCACACTAATGCATTTAAAAAAATGAGTTTCATATTTTTATTGTTAATACATTTATAAAACTGAATACAAAAAGTAAATATGAATTACATCCCTGTGCACCTCTTCAAAAAAAAAAACGCCCAATATAAAAACTATGCATGTAAACAACGGCAGTAATTATTGGAAGAGGGCTAAATTTGAGTCAAGGTATTGTATGATAATAAAAAGTAAATTACACAGAAATCACATTTCACGCATTATAAAAATTCATAAAACATAGTGTGACTGCATAATGCATGCTCCAAAATAAATTTTTCATCCTTCTAGAAAAAATTCAGACTTGGTAAGGAAAAGGATACAATTTGTCTTCAATAGACAAGATTTCTCCAGGAACTCAACATTAATAGTTTTTTTTTTAACTTCAAGAAACTATTTCCCGTTTCCCCTCATATTCATTACGAATATTTTAAAAAATCAATATGCAAGTAATTACTCGACTTATATGCAAATATCCCTAATCATAAAGTATTAAGAACGCATAACTTTTAAATAACCCATTAGATTAACTTTGAACGAAGTTTTCCAAGGGTATTTCCAATTCAACTATTTCTTCGAGACTCCAGATAAGTGCCGACAAGTACAACACATGGCTAATAAACGCAAGTGAATACTCAATCAATGGTGGAAGGAAATAATTTAAGTAGAAGTATACAGTTACAAATGGGGAATTAAAAAAGGGAATAAAAGGGATGCAAGTACAATAAAGAACCAAAAAAACTCATGTAATTGGACACCTTGAGTTATTTAAAATTGTATAATGGGGGGAGGGGGAGGTTGAGTCCATGTTATATTATTCATTTGTAGACTATTCATGATTGAAAGTCTTTTGGAAGCGAATTTAGTACATACAAGTATCGGATGTTTTGCATCCTGGATTGCGCCACTGAAGCAAGAACACTGGTCAGTAGGTGACAAATTGAAGAGTTTTAAATGGGCTTTTCCCTGCCCAGTTAGAAACTGAATTCAAATAATTTGGACTAGTACTTTAATTCTACCATTAATTCCATCACTACACAAAAACAAGTCATTTGAAAAGCTTTCCAAATTTTGATTTTTACCTTACAATGATAAATATAAAATCACTTTGAATTACTGCTCGAGGATAAGAAAAAGTACAACTCTGAAACAAATTTCCAGAGTCATAAAATTATATTTACAAAGTTTTATATAAAGATTCGTTTTAAAAAATAACCCGTAGATCGTTGTATTAACTATTTGTATAATGTTCTTTTAGACAATTCCTTTGTGGGTACATTTCCGTATTTTTTTAAGAAATGCCACCTTTATTGAAGCTCTCTAATGGGGGGGGGGGGAATACAACTTTATTCCAATTTGTTCACTTATCGTTTATCCTCTAATAAAGTGAACAAAGTAGGATATTTCTTTCTTCAAAATTACATGAACTTCACAAACAATTTGACAAGTTGAGAAAATGTTCAATACAATAAATCATTATCTTAATCTAATGAAAAACCGAGACCAGGGATCATACCTCAATAAAAAAACAATAACTTTAAACCAATATATTAAATTTTTAAGATAAAATATATAAAAAGTAATATTTTCTCCATTATAATTATTTGATACCGTGAAAACTTTTACGTTAAATGATACATTAACTATTACTTTTCAAGGCAGAAAAATATATATTGAACCTCTAAAAATGTTCAGTAAATGTTAAGAATATTTATTCAACTAAAAAGGATATAGTTTAAGAACTCTTCCTATATCGTGGATAAATTTCCCGTCTTTCTTCCTATAAGATGAATCCATTGCGATGTTTAAATGCTGTCTTGAGGAATTATCAAGCTGCGCTTCGGTGAAGATCCAATCATTGATCTTCAGCATGAGGCTTCTTTGTTTTTTCCATCTCTAATAGTGTCCTCGAATTTCTTAAAATTCGAAAAAGAAATGCTTAATTCAATAACTAGAAAATTGCACATGCATTTATTACAAGAAGTTCACAAAAGATCTATGCGAGATTTTGTGTGTAATCAAAGTTTTATTAAGTGTCTATCAGTTCTGCAGGATACACAGGCTGTCATCAGCTAATGTTGAAGGATACGGCTAAAACTTCAATTAACTGTAAATTTAAAACTGTCTAATCAATCTGAAACAGTAATTACATTTTTTACCCTGATGAAAGAAATACATTGTCACCAAAGAACTTGTGAAATAGGTGCATTCAATGCTAAAAAGATAGAGCCGTAATTGAAACAAGTCATCCCATAAAATATTGATGTTCAAACGTGTAAACACCATTTAATTTTTAAAATGCATGTAAAATGTACCGTATTTGTAATTTGTGATATTCTGCAGTGTATATTATGTTTCATATTCTGCACAAACTATTTATCCTTGTATTCAGGCAGCTATACTGCAAATACTTGTGCGTTAAAAACTAGTTACAGATTTCAAAACAGCTTAAATAGTACATTGGAAAAGCAGTAGTTTGACAATTTCTGAACGAAAAATTAGGTCAAACACAAAAATTAGGCAAAAGAGTGTTCATAACTTTTTGCCACAACTATATTTTAAGTGTACGTTTATATTAACAGTTTGTTACTGTTATTCTGCATAAAAAATAAGGCAAAGTAAATTCACGTGTTATGTTAAGCTTAGGCTAACTTTGGTTCAAAAAGTAAAGGTCTTTTAGGAAGGCGAGGCTATTAGTCTTGGGAAAAATATTAAACTACAGTAAATTCCTTCTCATTTTTAAGATATACATGGTGTCACGCAGGATCATTGGGACAAACTATAAGGGAAGTAGGGTATATCACAAGGATTCAGATCTGCATAGCACACTATGATCGACGTTAGGTGGTGTTCACGTGCTCATTTAAGGAAACAAACCCACATTACCGCTGTCATTTGAGCTGCTATCGGCTTCAGAAGAGCATGGAACGTTTAACCAAACACTGAACGTGCAATAAGGAGTAATGATGTGCCAGAATTCCATAGCGCCAGGATCGTAATTTATCGAGACCACGGTTTGTCGTTTCGCGATATTGCTACTTGCATTGATCGGAATCCAACAACTGTTGTACAAATACGGAATCTACAGGTTTTAATACCCAAAGACCGGGTTCACCCAATAAGGATTAGAGCTAGGTTTACCACTCTCCCCGGAGGATCACCACTAGCCAGCATTATTTGGACACAAGACATTTATATAACACGAGATATTTTAAATTTAACATTAAGTGGTTTTATGAAGACCATGCGCAATGCCCTGCAAGATTCAGACGCATTTCCCTCTTAACACCCGAAAGTATAGACATGCAGTTGGGTCTGACTCAATGGATCGTAAAGTTGCTTCACATACCTTTAGTGATGAAGTGGCCTTGTTTGCAGCACGACGAGCCAATGCATGTAAAGTTCAATAGCAATAATGATACGGCTATCATTGCGGGTTCTACCGATATTGCAGCATAGCTACATACAGTAATAATGAACAGTGGTGCATCCACCGACAAAACTGGATACAGGATTGGTTCCTCGCAATCGTAGACTAATTCCACGCGATTCATGTTTGATGTATCAATATCTGGATATACCGAGAGGATCAAATGTGACGCGTTTGTATTCGGTAGGGTCATTTAAAAGAAATATATACCAAAATGCTATTAGCTTGGCATTTTGTTTAATAATCATAACTTTAAGAATAACTTTACTAATGAATATTTTCGAAATTTTAGGTTATTTCTCAACGGCCTTTGTCTTTTAACACGTGGAGTTACAGTTCGTTTTCTAACAGGTACATAATATATTTTCTTCTTTCGATGAATTTTTAAAGGAATATAAGAAAATGTCACTAACTCCGCATTTTGTTTATATGTTTAAATTTGTCTGAATATATGTAAATATTTACAGACCTTGAAGATTCTATCCAGGTAAGTCATCTAATGTAAAAATATTCGGTATTCCAAAAAAAAAATGACAGGAAAAATCGAGTTTTATTTTCCTAATATGTGTTCATTAAGTCAAGAATTCTTTGATTAATATATCCTTTAAAGACTTTAGAGAATTAGTTAATATATATATATATATATATATAAATTCAAAATGGATATGTGTCTGAAAAACATAATGAATGTTCTTTTAGGCATGTTCAGAATATTACATTTCTTTTATAATTATACTATACAAATAAGGCAGGAAGTAATTTCAGATCTATTTCAAAACATTAGAATTTAATGAGATACCTTAAAATCCATATATAAATCTAAACATAAACACATGCTATGCCAAAATATTTCGTCATGTTGAGCATGGAAAAATCAAGTGATACTTTTTAAATTATAATATAGACTCAGGCACATACCAGAAAAATTAAGGATGTAGGATCACCTTCACAAAAAAAAAAGAAGAAGAAAAAAAAAAGAATTTTGTATGTGTAAATTTATGAAACAAACATGAAAACCAGTGATTCTAAACCTTTTTTGTTGTTGTTGTGATATTATTCGAACAATTTCAAAATTAGACAGCACACACAAAAAAAAAAAATAAAAAAAATATAAGTTTAAAAGAATTTTACTTACCATGTAATATACGATGTAAAATAATGTACCGTAATAGTTTTCAATGTTAAGTAAAATAATAAGTACGACAAAATATTTATGAAGTAATTAATAGTAAATTAATTATAAGAATACATTTAATGTGAAATACGAGCATGATGATCTTTGATAATTTCATTTAAATTTGTTCGTAAAAATGGTAATGCCCCTTTCATTCCTTTATGAACATTTGAAGTCTCGATCTTTTTTTCTTTATATTTGTTAAGGTTGAAATTTCGAATCCACGCAATTAAGATGTAGACAAATATAACAATATTTTTAAAGCTTTTTTAGTTATTATGAGATGATCAGCTTTAAGTTTAATTCAAAATGAATGAATTGACTCTTCGGAATATTTTGAAATTGAATCTCAATTATTACAGAGCGATATTAGTTTTTCCTCTTCATTCAAAGTTATTTCATATGCAGATGTATCCGGCATCATAAATGGATTAGGAATACAATTTTTTTTTGATATCCATCTATCCACGTAAGGATAAGCTAAATATACCACAAATACCCTTAGTTTTTTTTTTATAAAATGGTCGAATGATTCAGTTCCAGATTTAATTTTTCTTCTCTGAGTACAATCAATCATTTTTAAAAAATTTGGTGATACATTGGTTGAGAATCACTGGCATAAACTACGAACATCTGAAAATAAAAATGTAAAACCAAGAAAATTTAACATAATGAATATTGAAACATAGGAAATATAATCAGTCACAACATTAATGAATAAATGCAATTTAAGAAGTTGTAAATAATTTTTTAATTTTAAATTTACAGCAATGTTACATTTTTTACGTTAAACAATGTTTTATAAGAGAAAACAAAAATCTAATCGCTTTTACAGAATACACAAAGAGAAAAGATCAGCACAGAAATTTTGAAAGCATGGGCCAGCTAGACCTAAGGCCTCTTTCCTTGACCACATTAAGATCATGATCTAAATAATTTTTAATGATATATTACATAAAAAATTCTTAGAAAAATTGAAAATTTCAAAACATATGCCATTGGGCAATAGCAACAAAACTGCATAATTACGTTATGTCCCTATCCAGGCCTATGCCAGGCTGAAATTATTGAGTTGATAAAGGCATAAGTAGGTTTGTCAATTACATACACATCCGTTATTAATTGCCCTTTGTATTAATATTTGTCAACTTGGGCAATACATCACCTACTTAAAAGGTTTACAGTTGAGGCTTACTTTTTAATAGGAGCCTCAAGAAACTGTAAAATATCACTGACAGTTCATAATATAAAAGTCTGCATATTTGTATGTCCCTTTTATTTAAGGAGGAAGGGAAAACAACATTGTGCATTATGCTATTAAAATAAACTAAAAGTAAAAAAACTTTTTTAAGAACAAGCTTTTATTTAAACGCGCTAAAAAGAATAAAATAAACTTTTCCTTTAAAACTTTTTTTACTATCAACTTATAACGTCATTACTTAATTTATATGATATAAAAGCTTGTCGCGAGATTTACCTGTGTAGATAAACAAGTAAAATAAATAACTTGACCTGATTGATTTTAATTTGTAAAAATTCAAACTAAGTAAATACGAGTACTTAAATCTCGCGACAAGCTTTTATATCATATAAATTGTGTAATGACGTTATAAGTTGATAGTAAAAAAAGTTTTAAAGGAAAAGTTTATTTTATTCTTTTTAGCGCGTTTAAATAAAAGCTTGTTCTTAAAAAAGTTTTTTTACTTTTAGTTTATTTTTTACTTTTTAGTTATCACTGAACAGGTTTCTCATCCTGTTCAACTCATTGAACGCTGGTTCGCCATCCCTGGTTTAGCTGAATTAATTCTGGCAAAAAGGGTATTAGACTAAAAACAGAATGTTTTTAAATCCGTAATTTTTAAGCAATTTTTTCAATCTTCGTGCAGATCTTGGGTAACATTGTTCTACACACGAAAAAAAAAGGTTTAGTGAGATTATCTTCATACATGACAAAGTTATTAAATGTTTAATTAAAATTTTGACTATTTTTGAAAAAACTTTAAGAATATAATATTTATTTGAAATATTTTGAAGATAAGGGATATATTTTTCTCTAACATATTAGAAGAAAAATTTAGTTATTTATTAAAAAACTTCAAAAGGCATTTAAATATTTGTATTAATCAATAAAATGCTTAAGATTCAAAACGCATGTTGTAATCAAAAAAGAAAGTTTTATCAAATAATGATAATTTTTTGCTGGACATTTAATATCTTCTACGTAAGAATCTATTTTTTTTTAATTGCTCCGGTCATCTTTAGAAACTTGATTTTGAAAAAATTAAATATCGCATTATTTTTATACAGTCAGATCTCCATGTAACGAGCTTCTATTTTGGGAATTTCTCTATTTTAAGAACTTTTTCCTGGAACCAAGCACATATTACTCTTTTCTTCGTAAAACAACTCCAAATAGCGGAGTGCGTTTTCTATTTAACGAAATGTTTCTTCTAAGATTCGATTTTTTTCTCTCCTTATTTTTAAAATATTTCAGGTCATTTTGCAAATTATTCTCTTTTGGCACATTGTATGAATATAAAGAACCTTGAGCTGGTTTTACAATGTGCCTAACTTATCTAAAGAAACAAAATTGCCGTAATTTTTCAAACAAAAAAAACTCAAATAAAATTAACAGATTCTATTTGTAATTAAATTTAAGGACACGTGTCGTAGTGTGTGTTTAGATTACTGGTGATAAAATGAGGTATATTTAAATTACTTGTAGGCTTAAAATTAGAAAATTTCTTTAAAAATTCATTCATTTTATTATAAAATTATTTCTTTAATCGAAAATACATTGCATTTCTAGATAATATTTTTCTCTTACTGTTTTCCCAGCGGATTCCTTTTTGATGGGTAAGATACATAAAAAAATGATCTTTCCGATTCTGTAATTATATTTTGTCTGAGTTTCATAGATTAAAGTTAGATAAATTTTTTGAAGTATTTCTTCAATACTCCATCTCAGTTTGACTTGGCAGCATTGAGAAAGGTATACAATGTACCAATCTACTTGGAAAATAGCTCTACTTTTTTGTTTTGAATTTAAATCCAAGAAAATAGATAGAAATTTGTAAAAAAATTGCATACGTTGTAGAAATTAGATTATTTTTACGTTGTAGAAATGTAATTATTTTTTAGACAAAGTTAATTAATACAGTCAATAGCGCAACGTTATGAAATTCCAGTTTGGCTGAAAACCGATTTTCGACGCCAACTTTTGTCATTGTTGTAACAATAACATTATTACAACAATGCAGATATATCGAAGTTGGCGCCAAAACTAATTTAAAGTTTTTAATTAATATCTCTTTAATTAATTGCAATATCGGAATATAAATTTTCAAAACATGCATTGTCATCTAAACTAAACGTGTATACAAAATTTCAGCTCAATGGAGTGAAGATATCAGCTTGAAAATTTGAGTTGCAAGATTCCACCCGAACAAGTTACATACATACATACATTGTAAGTTAAATAAAAGCTTGTAATAAAAAGAATCTTGAGTAAGAAATGCCGAAATGAAAACAAAAATCACACCTTAAGTAAAACATGGCAACTCATGTTTTGAGTCATTGGCTGCTGGAGTAGAAACATTGAAAGTATAGGGGATTATTTGAGTTACTTTAAGATATTGCAAAATAACAAAGGCACCGATAGTTCACAGCTTGGAAACTAGTGGGTATTTTAGAATGATTATGGTTCAAAGTACACAGCACGGACTGTGAAAGAATGGTTTTTTTACAAAGTACATATGGAATTCCATGCTCATCAGTAGTCAAATTTGATTTTAACTGAACACGCATAAAAATGAACATGTCCTAAATAAATATTGTTCAAAAATACATTGTAACAAATATGCTATGACCCAATACCAAGAACATTACAAAATGTCATTAATCAGAGAAAAAGTCAAATTATTTATGATGACATAGTATAGCTAATTTTCCTGGAAGAATATCTACAATTTCGTGTTACATGAATTTCGTGAAAATAATTAACTCTTTTTCATGTATCAATTTGAAGCATGACTGTTGGTGAAATTGTCGAATCGGCCACTGGCCGCCAAATTATGAAAAATGGCTAATTTGTTTTTTTGGAGTAGAAACCCTATTACAACATGATCCGCCTTCTCCCTCACTGATACAAAGATCAAAAGGGTTACCAGATTTAGCGCTTTTAACGATTTTGCGAGAAATCAATTGGCAGGATAAGTGGCCGATTCGAATATTAAACCCTTTTTTACATAAACATATGTTAATGTGATTCGTAACTCAGTATTACATAATAGTGTATATTATACATATAAAGATAAGCATACGGTTTGAGAACCTTTGTTGATTTTTGTGACTGGCAATGTATAGAACAAAATATTTAGCAAACATTCCAACACAACTGTTTTAAAATTAATCCTTGTCTCTATTTCTAAAAGATTTCGTAAAACGATCTAGTTTTTCTCCATTGCAAGATCCAAAACAAAAACGCTAAGTAAAAATTGAAATCATTTTGTCTATGGCAGTGGTTTTCAAACTGTGTTCCATGAATCAAAATAAAAAATTTTAAAAAAATAAATGCTTTTGCAAAACAGATTTAGATTCTCAATGGAGCGGAGACATGAGAAGAAACAAATTAATGAGTCAATTATAATATAAAGTTTTAAAAATCAAGTGGAATACTTTTTTTTAACTATAATTCGCTGTTCTACTTTAAATATTTTACTAAGATATGCTATTCTGAGTGAGATAGGATTCTCCAAAAACACTTAACAGTTCTAAGAGTTGATTAAGTTTTAAGATCACAGGTATATGGCAACCGTATAGAGAATTTGCTTCTAATATCGTTGGTGTAATAATGCACCAGGAATCCACAAAATATAATAAAATATTTATCTTTAAATAGTTAACCTTCCAAGCCTAGAGATTCGTTTGCTTTAAACACAGTCTGAATAAAGTGTTTTCCCAGGTTTTTACCCAATCTAATCAAAATTTTTGTCTCCTTTGTATGATTCTGCATGGCTTGACCATGGTCCAAAATGACGAGGTCCGTCTCCAGAAGCCTTCGTGTAGCTGAACAGTGCGACGTTAATATTCCCTTACTCACTCTGAGGGTTAAGGGGACTCGGATCCCTCATTGCCGGGGATCCGAACATGACTCGGGATCCACTGTAAGACCACAGTCCAGCCATATGAGATTAGCTCCTCAATATTAGTTCGGCAATGAAGAGAATTGTTTTGTTTCAGTATAGATGAGAAAAAGCGAGAATCTCAACTAACCTCTATAAAATAGGGCAAAAAATATATATATTTCACAGTTCAGGAGTATTGTTCTAATTCAAATTTAAATCGACTCTCGTTGGTACAATGGCCCTAGCCGGCGTTTTTGACGTGTAACATCTTTCCATCGGTTGCTAGATATTTGTAAGAGTGATTCGTGAAAAGGGATGGAAATGTGTAACAGGAAATCGGGGAAGCGCGCGCTATTTGATTTGACCAATCAGCGCGCTTGGTGGTGTCTCTTCTCTACCCTCGCATCGGGGTCCAACTGTAGTAGCCATCAATTTTTTTTCTAATGGTGCTGCGTATTGGTAATTTTTACCTTTGCCGACCTAGTACAATCCCCAGGAGTCGGTATCAATTCTTAGTGCGGCACCGTATTCGCGACACCAATTACCGCAAGTAATTTTGACACCCAGTTTCCTCACCAATTGGAGGCACCTGAGCTCTGACGATGAGAAATTGAACTTCGGAATTTAGTTTTGCCGAGAGCACCAAACTAGTAGCCATCAAACCGCCAGCCTTTTTATATTGTTATATTAAGCATTTCAAAAGATTCGAATTTAAAAACTCGATTTCGTTTTCTGGACTGAATCCAATTCGCACATACCACAGCAAGTCTTATTAAAAGTCATCCAGGATAAACTTGCCATCTTTACGCTCAATTGTCAAAGTCTCAGGGCTCGTTGTGTATGAAATCTGAGGTTATATTTATATGTGTAAGCTATATTAATGAGATAATAGCCTTTGTTGCTCCATATCCCACAAAAAAAAAAGAACTAACTGCAACTATATTAATAATTATATTTACTGTTGAGCGTTGACATACACTGGTGTCCAAAAGTTAAGCATAAATCGTAAAATGCGAAAAACATGGAGTAAATATTCGTAAAATTATTCCAAATTTCTTGCGGATACTAATTGGGTGAAGAAGAAACATAGGGTTTATGCAAAACTTTTCAGTCGACTACGTCCTGCGCGAAACACCGGCGCATGTCGGAACGCGGAGAAACCGATTCAAGCAGCATAGGCAGTTCAGACAAGTTTCGTGCAACTGCTGTGCGAAGGAACATTGTTCACTATCAAACAAGGTGAATGATTGCACAAAGACGCCAATTGGACATGTTTACGAAAGGAAGAATCGTTGGAATGCTGGAATCCTCACGATCACAAACCGAAGTGTCTCGAATTCTGAATGTGGACCAGTCTGTGATCTCAAGACTGTGGCAGAGGTTTCAAAGAACGGGAGAAGTTACCCGATAACCAGTATTAGGTCGACCAAGAGTCACAACCCCTCGCCAAGACCGATACCTGGTAATAAGTGCGCGACGTCAGGGGGGCAGTACTGCCAGAGCACTGGGTTCGGCGCTCACAGTCGCCACAGGAATACGAATTTCGAGACAAACTGTTTACAGGAGGCTCAATCATGCTGGCATGTATGCCAGAAGACCAGCAATTTGCATTTCCCTCACGTCTGCGCATAAACGCGCTCGTTTGAACTGGGGTTTGAAACATCAACATTGGAGTGTGGGCCAATGTGATGTTCAGTGACGAGTCCCGGTTTAGTCTGAGTAGTGATTCTCGGCGGGTAATGATATGGAGAGAACGTGGAACACGTTTTGAACCAAGAAACATAATGGAAAGACATCCTTTTCCATCAAGGGGAGTAATGGTATGGGCAGACAACATGATGGACGGCCGCACAGACCTCCATTTCTTTGACACGTGGTCTGTGACTGCTCAAAGTTACAGAGACGAAGTTCTTAAGCCTTATTTTCGCTTGTTTCGGGTGCTGTCGGCCCTGACTTCATATTCATGGATGATAATGCGCCATGTCACCGAGCGGTGCTGATTGATGACTTCCTTGAAACGGAAAACATCCAGCGCATGTCGTGGCCTGCAAACTCCCCTGATTTAAATCCTATCGAGCATGTATGGGATATGCTTGGGAGACAAATTGCAGCCCTTTCGCACCCACCAAGTTCCGTTACAGAACTGAAGAGAGCTCTCCAAGAAGCTTGGAACCGTTTGAGCCCACAACTCATTCATCATCTCATAGCAAGCATGGTAAATCGCTATGCAGCGTGCCTGGCTGTCAGAGGTGACCACACGCCTTATTAAACTGCAGCATCAGTATTTTATTTAATGTTTTCTTTCAATTTTTCTTTAAAGTGTGAATCCTTGCTATGCTCAGTTTTCTTTCAAACTGCTACTTTGGACAATGAAATTAATTATCATTCTTTTGATTTGCTTCCTTATTTTATAACCATTTTACACGCGCATATTACGTTTCCCGCCATTCTGATTTACAGTTCCTTCTTTATTCACATAATTATCAATTATTCTTCACTTTTGGACACCAGTGTATATATATATATACACCCAGCGAGTTATCACGGGTATGTACGAGGGCATTTCGAAAAGTAAAGATACAATGGCTCGCATTCCTTAAAAAAAACATTTATTTAGAAAACGTCAGTTACATCTTATTAGCTGGATTATTTATTAGTTTTCGACATAATCACCCCCGTTATCCAAACATTTGTTAAGTCAGTGCACAAGCTTTTGTATCCCACAGTCATAGAAGGTTGTCGCCTGTTGTCGGAACCACATTTCAACTTCATCTTTGATCTCATCATCGTCGTGGAATGATTTTCCACCAAGATGTGACTTCAGGTAACGGAATAAATGGAAGTCACTGGGCGCAAGGTCCGGGCTGTATGGCGGATGGTCCAATACTTCCCATTTCAATTGCTTGAGTAGTGCTTTGGTTACGAGCGTTGTCATGAAGCAAGCGGACTCCATTTGTCAGCATTCCCCTGCGTTTGTTTTGAATTGCCCTTCGAAGACGTTTCAAAGTCTGGCAATATGCAGCAGTTTAATTGTGGTTCCGGGAGGCATAAATTCCAACAGAAGAATGCCTTGTCTGTCCCAAAAAACAGAAGCTATGATTTTCCCCCGCTGAAATCGAAGTTTTGCATTTCTTGGCTTTTGGTGAACTCGAATGGCGCCATTGCATTGATTGTTGCTTGGATTCAGGTGTATGGTGATAAACCCACGTCTCGTCACCTGTCACAATGTGATCAAGGAACTCATCACCTGCTTCTGCATAGTGTGTGAGGAAGTCGAGTGCAAAGTCCATCCTTTTCTTTTTGTGTTCTTCCGTTAACATTTTTGGAACCCAGCACGCGCACAATTTCCTGTACCCTAACTTGACAGTCACAACTCCATAAAGAGTTGTCATTGACACTTCCGGTATGATCTGATGCAATTCTTTCAATTTGAGACGCCTATTCGTACGAATTGCTTCCTCCGTTCTCTGAAGAAGGGCATCAGAGATCACAGATAACCGACCTGTTCTTAGTTCGTCATGAACATCGGTCCTACCTTCAGAGAAATGACGACACCATTTCGTTACATTTTGTCGATTCATAATGTTCCCATAAACAGAAACAATTTCTTTGTGAATATCCACAGGTCGCTGACCTTTTGCATGAAGAAAACGTATGACGAAGCGCAATTCGCGGTATTCTGAATCGGCGCAGCCATTTTAAACACGACCTACTAAAACCAGAATCAACGTTGAAATGCCGAACGACCGCGAGGAGAAAGCTAACGGTTCAAGGTTAACACCTGTGTTGCCAACTGTTCGCCAAAACTTTGCTTTTCCTCTGGCGTACTGTGTATCTTTACTTTTCGAAATGCCCTCGTATGTAAGAAATTAAAACAAACTTTATAAGAAAACGACATGATTTATTTTCCAGAAATCCTCTGATTAAGAGATCTACATGTTTGTTCAACACACCGAAAGGTTATAAGATTCGTAATAATGTATAATTCGCTGTCAATGATATACAAAGAAAATATTGATGTATTCTTCCGCCAAAGTAGCTCCTTGCTTTCTCTCTAAATTTGCTATGATTCTTCCAAATATTTCCAAGAAAATTTCTTCAAAAGAATATGCATTTGAAAGACTATGAAAAAAGGAAGGTTTTCCTGATTTTCCTTTTTTTTGGTCCGATAATTGATAGCATTTCTACCATCATTTTAGAGCACGTGAATCAACATTTCAGATCTTTCGATTAATTATTAAAAATACTTGCAAAAGTCACAAAATATTTCTTTTTTTTTTAATGTTTCACCTACCAAATGCATTTTTTTTTTTTATTCAATTAAAAGTAATAATCTAGACTTATTAAGAAAAGTTAAAAGATCCTTCCAAGCAAGATCCTTCAGGCAGGATTCGGGCATTTAGCGGTTTAAGTAAGTAATCTCGGCTTTTAGCGTTTGAGTTTTAAGTAAGTAATATTTCCTTCATTACATGAATTTAAAAGAAATATATACCAAAATGCTATTAGCTTGGCATTTTGTTTAATAATCATAACTTTAAAAATAACTTTACTAATGAATATTTTCGAAATTTTAGGTTATTTCTCAACTTTCTTTGTCTTTTAACACGTGGAGTTACAGTTCGTTTTCTAACAGGTACATAATATATTTTCTTCTTTCCATGAAATTTAAAAGGAATATAAGAAAATGTCACTAACTCCGCATTTTGTTTAGATATGTTATATTTGTTTGAATATATGTAAATATTTACAGACCTTGAAGATTCTATCCAGGTAAGTCATCTAATGTAAAAGTATTCGGTATTCCAAAAAAATGACCGGAAAAATCGAGTTTTATTTTCTTAATATGTGTTCTTTAAGTCAAGAATTCTTCGATTAATATATCCTTTAAAGACTTTAGAGAATTAGTTAATATATATATATATATATAAATTCCCAATGGACATGTCTGAAAAACATAATCAATGTTCTTTTAGGCATGTTCAGTATATTACACTTCTTTTATAATTATACTATACAAATAAGGCAGGAAGTAATTTCAGATCTATTTCAAAACATTAGAATTTAATGAGATACCTTAAAATCCATATATAAATCTAAACATAAACACATGCTATGCCAAAATATTTCGTCATGTTGAGCATGGAAAAATCAAGTGTTACTTTTTAAATTATAATATAGACTCAGGCACATACCAGAAAAATTAAGGATGTAGGATCACCTTCACAAAAAAAAAAGAAAAAAAAAGAATTTTGTATGTGTAAATTTATGAAACAAACATGAAAACCAGTGATTCTAAACCTTTTTTGTTGTTGCTGTGATATTATTCGAGCAATTTCAAAATTTGACAGCACACACAAAAAAAAAAAAAAAATATAAGTTTAAAAGAATTTTACTTACCATGTAATACATGATGTAAAATAATGTACCGTAACAGTTTTCAATGTTAAGTAAAATAATAAGTACGACAAAATATTTATGAAGTAATTAATAGCAAATTAATTATAAGAATACATTTAATGTGAAATAAGAGCATGATGATCTTTGATAATTTCATTTAAATTTGTTCGTAAAAATGGTAATGCCCCTTTCATTCCTTTATGAACATTTGAAGTCTCGATTTTTTTTTCTTTATATTTGTTAAGGTTGAAATTTTGAATCCACGCAATTAAGATGTAGACAAATATAACAATATTTTTAAAGCTTTTTTAGTTATTATGAGATGATCAACTTTAAGTTTAATTCAAAATGAATGAATTGACTCTTCCGAATATTTTGAAATTGAATCTCAATTATTACAGAGCGATATTAGTTTTTCCTCTTCATTCAAAGTTAATTCATATGCAGATATATCCGGCATCATAAATGGATTAGGAATACAATTTTTTTTGATATCCATCTATCCACGTAAGGATAAGCTAAATATACCACAAATACCCTTAGTTTTTTTTTTTTTATAAAATGGTCGAATGATTCAGTTCCAGATTTAATTTTTCTTCTCCGAGTACAATCAATCATTTTTAAAAAATTTGGTGATACATTGGTTGAGAATCACTGGCATAAACTATGAACATCTGAAAATAAACAGGTAAAACCAAGAAAATTTAACATAATGAATATTAAAACATAGGAAATATAATCAGTCACAACATTAATGAATTAATGCAATTTAAGAAGTTGTAAATAATTTTTAAATTTTCAGCAATGTTACATTTTTTACGTTAAACAATGTTTTATAAGAGAAAACAAAAATCTAATCGCTTTTACAGAATACACAAAGAGAAAAGATCAGCACAGAAATTTTGAAAGCATGGGCCAGCTAGACCTAAGGCCTCTTTCCTTGACCACATTAAGATCATGATCTAAATAATTTTTAATGATATATTACATGAAAAATTCTTAGAAAAATTGAAAATTTCAAAACATATGCCATTGGGCAATAGCAACAAAACTGCATAATTACGTTATGTCCCTATCCAGGCCTATGCCAGGCTGAAATTATTGAGTTGATAAAGGCATAAGTTGGTTTGTGAATTACATACACATCCGTTATTAATTGCCATTTGTATGAATATTTGTCAACTTGGGCAATACATCACCTACTTAAAAGTTTACAGTTGAGGCTTACTTTTTCATAGGAGCCTCAAGAAACTGTAAAATATCACTGACAGTTCATAATATAAAAGTCTGCATATTTGTATGCCCCTTTTATTTAAGGAAGAAGGGAAAACAACATTGTGCATTATGCTATTAAAAAAAGAATCTTGAGTAAAAAATGCCGAAATGAAAACAAAAATCACACCTTAAGTAAAACATGGCAACTCATGTTTTGAGTCATTGGCTGCTGGAGTAGAAACATTGAAAGTATAGGGCATTATTTGAGTTACTTTAAGATACTGCAAAATAACAAAGGCACCGATAGTTCACAGCTTGGAAACTAGCGGGTATTTTAGAATGATTATGGTTCAAAGTACACAGCACAGACTGTGAAAGAATGGTTTTTTTACAAAGTACATATGAAATTCCATGCTCAACAGTAGTCAAATTTGATTTTAACTGAACACGCATAAAAATGAACATGTCCTAAATAAATATTGTTCAAAAATACATTGTAACAAATATGCTATGACCCAATACCAAGAACATTACAAAATGTCATTAATCAGAGAAAAAGTCAAATTATTTATGATGACATAGTATAGCTAATTTTCTGGAAGAATATCTACAATTTCGTGTTACATGAATTTCGTGAAAATAATTAACTCTTTTTCATGTACCAATTTGAAGCATGACTGTTGGTGAAATTGTCGAATCGGCCACTGGCCGCCAAATTATGAAAAATGGCTAATTTGGCGCAGTTTGTTTTTTGGAGTAGCAACCCTATTACAACATGATCTGCCTTCTCCCTCACTGATACAAAGATCAAAAGGGTTACCAGATTTGGCGCTTTTAACGATTTTGCGAGAAATCAATTGGCAGGATAAGTGGCCGATTCGACAATTAAACCCTTTTTTACATAAACATATGTTAATGTGATTCGTATCTCAGTATTACATAATAGTGTATATTATACATATAAAGATAAGCATACGGTTTGAGAACCTATGTTGATTTTTGTGACTGGTAATGTATAGAACAAAATATTTAGCAAACATTCCAACACAACTGTTTTAAAATTAATCCTTGTCTCTATTTCTAAAAGATTTCGTAAAACGATCTAGTTTTTCTCCATTGCAAGATCCAAAAAAAAAAACGCTAAGTAAAAATTGAAATCCTTTTGTCTATGGCAGTGGTTTTCAAACTGTGTTCCCATGAATCAAAATAAAAATTTTTTAAAAAATAAATGCTTTTGCAAAACAGATTTAGATTCTCTATGGACCGGAGACATGAGAAGAAACAAATTAATGAGTCAATTACAATATAAAGTTTTAAAAATCAAGTGGAATACTTTTTTTTTAACTATAACTCGCTGTTCTACTTTAAATATTTTACTAAGATATGCTATTCTGAGTGAGATAGGATTCTCCAAAAACACTTAACAGTTCTAAGAGTTGATTAAGTTTTAAGATCACAGGTATATGGCAACCCTATAGAGAATTTGCTTCTAATATTGTTGGTGTAATAATTCACCAGGAATCCACAAAATATAATAAAATATTTATCTTTAAATTATTAACCTTCCAAGTTTAGTGATTCGTTTGCTTTAAACACAGTCTGAATAAAGTGTTTTATCAGGTTTTTACGCAATCTAATCAAAATTTTTGTCTCCTTTGTATGATTCTGCATGGCTATTAAAAACATCTTTTCTAATCATATTCCCATTTCAAAATTAAAATGTAAGCAAAAAAAGTCTTCTAATTATCAACTAAGCAATGTCTGCATATATATTATAACTGAAATCACGAAAAAGAAACAAATAGTTTTCCAAAAATGAGTAATTTAAAACATTTTCATACAAGAATTTATAAATTTCAAAACTCTTGATATGCTGTGAATGTTTTAAATTTCAAATTTCTTCCCGATTGTAATATAAATATATTTTATACATAAATGAAAGCACATATAATGTATTCTTTGTAAGACAAACTAGAAAATATAAAGAAAGGTGTATTTCTCTGTGATATTTTAGAAAGATTCAACGATTTTAATAAAAAAAAAAGTTTAAATACAATGCACTCCAAAAGCTATAAAATCATATCAGTGCAGTTTTGGAAGGGCCTGTAATAACTGAACAAAAATTATAATACAAGGCATATTTTAAATTTATGTTTCAGAAGCAAAATTTTAAATTTTGAGAAAATATGGATTTTTATTCCATTTTTAAAAACAAAACTTTATTTTAAAAAACTTTCGGGTGATATGACATAGATCTATAATGTAGCATAAACATAGGGCAAACTAATTTTCTGGTGGAACTTTTATTGCAGCATAGAACACCGATGTGGTTGAATTGTCAAATCGGCCACTTATCATGCCAAGTGTTTTTTCGCCAAATTGATAAATGCGTCGAATCTGGTAACTCTCGTGATTTTGTATCAGTGAGGGAGAAGTCGGATCATGGCTTAAAAACACGCTTTGGCGATTTTTCAAAATTAGGCGGACCAGTGGCCGATTCGACAATTTCACCCAAGAGGTGGTATACAACGGTAAACATTAATGCAAGATAAAATTCCCACATTATACTCACAGTAAATTAGAGCATTGTACTTCTATATTTATATGAAATATCGAGAACATTAATTACAGTAAGTAATAATAAAATATATTATTACATTTGCATTACAACTTTTAACCGGCATGCACAATACACAGATGCTGTAGTTAGTGTTGTATCAAATAAGTCGCTGATCTTATATCTCAGCAAAATCATAAAAAGACTTATTTAGAAACAAGAATTCCGTGGTATGTTACGCGCCACTCTTTACAAATATCAACAACTCTTCGTTGCCGTTGATCAAAATCTAAACTTCTCTAACAGAGATAAAAGTATTTAAAAAAAAACATGTTTATCATTTATACTTATAAAATTACATAATTGCTTTAAAGGTCAATATGCAGTAGAAGTAGCAAAATTTTATGACGTTATACAATGTTTACAAATATAAATGAAATTAATGTAAAATAATAATAATAGCACGTAATCTTAGTATGTAGTGGAAATGTCACAAATCAACTAGAGCATTAAGTTATTTTTGGACACCTCTGTTCTTCGAATCTAGCAAGTGTTTTACAATATTTGGATTAACTTTTAGAACTCAGCTGGAATGTAGTAAAAATAACCCTTCCCCTCGATGCTTTTGAGTCTGTGTTGAAGTCCCCCACCCCAGGGAAGCTCTCTAGGTCCATTTTCGCCGTAGGGGTTTTCACTTGACAAAAGGAAGATGAGACACTTTCACTTGAGACAATTTTGTGCCAGTCAACTCGTTTCTTTTCACCATATCTCAAGTTAGAAGAGTTGAGGGAATTCCTTTCACACGAAGACACAAAGGCGACTTAAAAGTGCTTGTCGTAGTCTTCGAAATGAAAATTATTTTATTTTTTTTTATAATTTTGTGTATTAAGCACTAACAATAAGCAAAATACAGAATATTTTTGAATTATATTTATACTCTATTGTAAAAATTTAAAATTTGCTGGTATAGGGAAGGGGGTAGACTGAACTCCCAAACCATCTCAACCTTGTGCATTGGTGTGTGAAAAACACATGTGAAAGGTTGAGTGCAAAAATGGATGACTTTTTGCAATTGAAAGTAATTTATCGGACAATTCAGAGGATATTCTTCAGATTTAAAAGCGTTGGCGAAATTTCACAAATCTGCTTTATCCAACAGATGGCGTTGTTTGCAACTCGGATGACGTCATAAAGATGAAACTTGTTTTCTGGAAACCTATTGTTACTATAGCAACGGGGTGTGGTTTAGAAATGATTGACAGATGTATTCGGTATGAGAGCGCATGCGCTCTTTGAAGAACCAGATCGAAGAGAGGAAAAACGTGTCAGCAAATGGGAGGGGGGGGGGGGAAGAATGTGAAAGAGTTTTCTAAAAATAGTTTCAACGTTTGAATAAGGATCTGTCACTGCTGCACAAAATCGGGTGCGGAGACATTTTTTTTTTTATAGCCGTGCTAGTGGATAGGTATCAATGTGCATTGCACTTCTAAGTATATATAGTTCTGGAATACTCAAAAACACATTTTTCTGCAGAAATGATGAGGCTAATCGGTCTAGATTTGTCGGAAAACATAGGATATATTTGCTTAATTTGGGTATAATAATTATGTGATTTTTTCCCCATTCATATGGAAAATAATTGAGTGTAATGCACTTGATATTTTGTCACATGAATTATTATATTTCCGGGTAGGCCTTTGAGAGTACAACATTTTTGAGGGAATTCTATTGTAGAATTTTACTGTTTCCTGGTTTCGGATGACATTTATCCCTTTTTGTGGAAATTGGTATTGTAGTTTAGAAATCATGTAATTCATTTCAACTTTTCTATAAAATCATCGTTATAAGGCTCCGGATTTTTAGGAAGAAAACGTTCAAATTGTCTCTTGACAAATACGTCTACATTGTCTTAGGTATCATAAACAATGCCCATAAGATTAAGAAGGGAAACGAAATATGGGTGAAGGTTTTAATTTTTCGACGAAGAATTTGGTAGATCTTTATTTGAAATTTAGAAAAAGTATTTTTTTTCGAGTTTTAGGGGATATTTGTTTTATTTATCTTTGTTACTTTTATTTATCTATCGATCTAATTCTCTTTGTTTGATAGAAATATGCGAAATTTTTATAAGTTTCTTTCTGCTCATATATCTTAGATACAAATTGCATTTGAAATTGTCATAGAAGGATGTTTATTATGGAAATTAAAGTTTCGATTTGAATCTTTAAAGAGAAAATGTCATTTTTCTTAGAAATTATTAACTAGAGCACTTTTTTGTCAGTCCTTTTTTAACAGCATTCCATTTCTTGTTTTACAAATTAATGCTATTTCCAATCAGGGGCATAGTTACCGCGTATCAATGATACGGGGCCTCAAGCTTTGAGGGCGGGCACCCAAATGTGTAAGCAAAAAATCGCAGGGGTAGCCTTAGAGAGTGCCCTAAAGGATGATACAGGGTCCACTCAGGACCAGCTCCGCCAGTGTTTTCAATACTCATGAAAATGTGACACAAATTTCACAGCCTTCAATTAAATTATTATATTCATTGAATTAATTTCCAAACTAAGCTTCCTTTTTTTTATTTCCTACGTGCAACGTTTTCAGAATATTTATTATATATAGTCTGCGTTTGTACTCTCATAATGTTAATTTTAGTGTCGCCGATTATAAGCGGAGATAAAATCGGTGCATTTTTGTGATGGGCTCTTTTCTTTTGAATTTTTACTGCTTTGATCTTCTTTTCTAGTGACACGATTGCGATATTAAAAACTGATTGGTTATCAGACTCCCTTAACCTTTTCAATAGAACTTTTGCTATTCCTGGTGGGCGCAGTAGCTTAGTGGTTATGGTCACGAGTTCATGTCTGGAGTGCCATGAACTCAAATCCTGTTGCCACTAAAGACCCTCCGTGTAGATGAGGCCATTCCTCCCATTTATGTGGTAGTTAGGAAAGAGGGATGCCAGCTCAGAGGTGTCATTCTCGATACTCGACCGAGGTTGAACATTACGAGGTTTGTGATCAATAGCCATCTTGTTGCTTTATAGAGCGACACTAATCTCTCTCTCTCTCTTTCTTTTGCTAATCCTGCTCCACATAAATTACATTAATAAACCCTGTAAAAATTCTCATTTATAGTTAATCTTTTATCTTCAAAATTTACATATCTAATATTGATTGAATTTTTTTCCTAAAGGCAAATTTTAAGAGTGCAGTCCATTTAGACGTAGCTGCTTTAATTTCGGAAAGGACTTCCTTTCCTAATACAAAAATAACTTATTTTTGAGATCTGTGCTCTGTTTTACAAATTTTTTATTCTGCTTATGTGATCCATTAGCACAGAGTAGTAATTACTTAACAATTCGATTAAAATTTTCCATTATATTCCATTACATTAAAACTGTTTAAATGTAATTTTATAGCAAAAACATGAAGAAAAATTACATTTTCAAAACATTCTCTTTTCATGGAAAATACTTCTATGTAATATTGTTGATGTGTAACATCTTTACTCTCGGTTGTTGGATATTTGTTGGAGTGATTTCGTGAAAAGGGACGGAAATGCGTAACAGGAAGTCGGGGGAAGTGTGCGCTGTTTGATTTGACCAATTCAGCGCCTTGGGGGTGTCTCTTCGCTAGCCTCGTCTCGGGGTCCAACTTTAGTAGCAATTAGGGTCCCGTAGACAGAAATCCCAACTCTAAAGCAATGAAAGCGCCCTCTTTTGGGAGGGGGAATGGGCGTTTCTAAAGGAAAGGCCAAGTACTCGTGTAGTGCTGGTCTTAATGATCGAAGGTAAATAGTTCCTTCATAAAAGATACATTATATGCCTTTTTTTCTTAATTTTCTATATTTTCTCGACTTTGAAATAAACATTTTTTTTCATGCTATTATTTTTCCAAATTTGCGTTTACTTTATTCCATTTTCTGATGATTATGTTCTGACAGCTGTCATGATGAAAGAAAATGGTATCACAGAATCACACAAGCCTCTTCTACAACAGTTGAGAGATATATTCTGTTTGTTTCCAAGTGCAATCCGAGCTCGAGACAGGACCCCCCGTTCCCATTCTATTTTTGTTCTTTGAGGGTCCAGTTTACAACCAGCTTTAAGACTATTTATATGACAACTGACCCATCTTTGACTGCCCAACCCATGGTTCACGTACAAAAACTGGCGGACATTCTAGTTATACAAAGAAACTGCTTTTTATGCTGTTTCGTTTCTGTCTGAGGAACATCAGTTTCTCATTTGTTAGATCTACAATGATAATTAAATATCTTCAATGAGTACGAAATAAGGAATATTCCGAATTTTGTACAGTAATTAATTTTATAAAAATATCAGTTTTAGTTAAGACAGAAGCCTTTATATATATATATTTCTATTCATTCAAAACAATTTTCTGTGATATTTCTCAGTATTAAATTGCATCAAAATCCTTTTTTAAACAGTTTAATAAAAAGATAAATTAAAAAGAATAATGGAATGAATAGTATAATGTGATTTAACTTATTCTCTTTCCTGAAATATTTCAGAACAGTTCTTTATTTCCGATTCTGTTCAATAGTTTTATTTAAAAATGTTTTAAAACATGTAACAAAAAAAATCTTATATAAATTTAATAAAGTACAGTGGCGTAACTACCAATGGGCTAGGTGGTGCCGTGCACCGGGGTCCTCGCGCCTTGACCACCAAGCAAGTCGAACTTGCGATGCTTTCTCCCATAATTGAGATATAAATATAAAATATTGTTTCATAGCTCTGGGTATGGTTGGTCAATATATTGGGGACATATGTGCGGCAGAATGCGTATTTGAAAATTGACAAACAGTCATTTTGGTGGTCGCATACATTTCTCCGAATCAAACAGTTAAAAAAATTAAAGATTTCCTGCATTTTGCACTTTTACCGTATACCGAAGGTGGTTCTGCTCTTTTTTTTAAAAAAAAAAAACTATCATTCGCTTCCCATGATTTTGAGTGATGATTTTAACGTTAACTTCAGTTTGCCAGAAGCTGAGCCACTCATAACTTTTCTGAAAGATGAACTCAAGCTCGAAATGAACACAAATCGAAATGTTTCGACAACTAACAGTGGTACTGTTATTGACGCCGTTCTTCAACGATTTGAAATCGCAAGTATATGTGTCATACTTTAGTTTTCATAAATCTATTGTCTCCGCTCTTCCCCAAATTGAACAAGAATATTTTTGTTAAAAAACTGCATTACACCTTGTGTTAATTAAATAAAATTTTCATTAAAGATATAATTATTCGATAGAAAATTATTTCCAGTCATACCCGATTCATTTTTTTCGGGATTAAAGTCACTATTGCGTGTTTACCACGATAACAAGTCAGATGTTATACATCATATGCGACTACTGTGAGACTCGTTTTTTTTCTGTGTATATATAGTTAGGATTTTTCTTTACAGAGACTAATTAAGATTTTTGAAACATTCACATTATTTTTAGCGTTACTATTGGAATTACAACCAAGCTTCTTCATAAAAATTTCGCTACTTTATTAATATAAGTCCACTTCTAAATTATATCTTCTAAAAAGTCCAGTTGAGGTAGGGATTCTTGGGAGTTTCCCAAATCGAATAACAAAAACTAAACTTTCGTAACATCAAGAATTATTTTGAAGATTGTCGAATTTTAGATATCCATAATAATAATGTTTACGATAAATTTTACATCTCGCCATATTGACATCAATAGGAGTATTGTAAAGTTTTCATATGCAAGAGTATTTATATGAGTAATTTACGTTCTCAACAAAAGTTTCATATTCAAATAACGTGATTTCATTAAGTTAAAGTACCCTGACCTTTTCAGTACATTTAGAAGTCCACTTAAAGATGGTTGCATGCTTATCTTATTATGTTCTTTATCAACGTTTGGATCTACATTTTTGTCGCCAATGATTTAAGTTTAATGTATTTGTTCACTTGATACGAACGCAATATGATTTGAAATAGACAACTTAGCAACGTCATCCTTTAATTTCTTGTTGTGCATATTAATTAACAATATAAATTTGTAGTTAAAGACCTGCACCTTAAATAGCTCGTTGTACTTTGGCTATCATCAAGAGTATTCGAAAGCAAAGTCGAACTAGATTCTAGAAATTAAATTGCAGGGTGCATCTACCAGATGCTGAGTAACTTTGGTCAAAATAAGACTAGACGTCTTTCAAGAAAGTTATTCGTTTATTCTACTGAGGACGGCACATTATGATACATAAAAATCTAACGTTCGGCTTCCGCCGAGAGCACAACCAGTTCTGAATATATTCGTCAGCTAGCAGACTGACGTCACAAACAACGCCGCTTAGCGGCACTTTTATTTCGCTTCAGTTTACAACAAAGAGAAATTGAAACGATCAACTTAGGCCTAAATCTAAAATTCAAATTGTAAAACCAAAAGGGGGTGTTCCTTTTGCTCCATACAATTTAAAAGAATCACATATTTAATGGCTTGGGGATGTAGGAATGATTAAGCCAGCTTCACTCAAGGCATTGCTTTTTCCGTACTACACTCATGTCCATAAATTAAGGATAATGAAGTTCAAGCAAAGAAAGAGACAGAAGCAAAACAAATTTGACTTATTTGTAAAGTCTATTTACTAAACAAAAGGTAAAGAGCAAAAAAGATGCTATATGTTTGACATAATTAATAAAAATTGCGATTTTTACTACCTGGAGCAAATTTAAAAAAAGAACCTTTTTACAAAAAACAGTATAACGTGGTTAGTATGACGGTTAATACGGAGTATGTCTCCCGGACGATGCAATACAGGCCTCACAACGCCTACGTATGCTGAGTTTCAAATTATCAATCTGATCTTGGGGAATATTACACCACTCATCAAGCAATGCCCTCCGAAGTTCCGGTAGACTGGTGGGAGGGGGTTGACGGGCTGCAATTCGTCGGCCAAGCATATCCCACACATGCTCTATTGGATTCAAGTCCGGTGAGTATGCTGGCCAATCCATACGGGTGATATCCTCCGATTGAAGGCATTCGTCTACAATGTTTGCACGGTGAGGACGGGCGTTGTCATCCATAAACAGAAATTCAGCACCCATGGCGCCCGAAACAAACGTACATGTTGTTCCAGAATGACATCCCGATAGATGTGGCCTGTCATCGTTACACTTTGAACATGCAGGTCAATTCTGGAACCAAGAATAATTCCTCCCCAAACGAGCCATCCTGCACCAACGTAACGGTGTCGTTTAATGGTGTTCTCTTGGTGGTAACGGGTACCTGGCGCTCTCCATATGAAAGTCCGGCGAGGATAAGACTGCAAACCAAACCTGGACTCGTCGGAAAACATCACACAAGACCACTGTTGCGGTGTCCACAATGCATGCTCTCTACTCCAGGTTAATCGCAGGCGACAGTGAGTTGCGGTAAGGGGAACACATCTGAAAGGCCTACGAGCATATAGACCAATGTGCCCTAAGCATCTGTACACGGTCTGCCTTGAAACTGTCGTACTGGTAGCTGAAGAGAGCTGACGAGACAGGTCTGATGCTGTGCTCCGTCTGTTTCTTTTGGCAGTAACGGCCAAATACCGGTCCTCATTCGGCGTTGTAACTCAGGGGCGACCTGTGTTGTAACATCTACTCACATTACCATCATCTTGGAATGGTGTCAAAGCCTGGAGTGATTCCGAATTCTTCGGATACTTCCAGCTGGGTACGTCCACATTCCAGTCGTTCGATAATTCTACCCCGTAAAAAATCATCCAAATGCTTCCTATGTGCCATAACTATGCGGTTATTGCACTGAAAGGCTTTTAAAGTGCTTGTGAACAATTTTACTTCTTTGCCACCATTCCTTATATACCTCCCTCTTACACTCTCGTCATTGTGACGTACTATCAGTGCCATCTGGTGGTTTCCTGTAATTTGCATATTCTTCTTCAAGATAAGTGTGATAATTCTACAGGTGAAATTTTTATTTTAGAGTTCAATTTCTGTGTGATTCTGATTTATCCTTAATTTATGGACATGAGTCTAAATAAATGGTCATGACGGGAACTTATTAAAAATTTTTAGAAACATTAAATCATCCTTGGAATAAACTAATCAATGATAAACAGCTGCATTCTTCATTATTCATATCAGTCTCGAATAACACCACTTAGAAGTATTTCAAGTCAAATTATATATATATATATATATGTGTGTGTGTATTATATATATACATGTGTGTGTGTGTGTGTATTATATATATACATGTGTGTGTGTGTGTATTATATATATATATGCAGGATGTGTGTGTGTATATATATATTTTTCAGGTTGATTCAGAAACAATGTGACCAATTTTAAAAGCATATAACTCTATTTATGGTAAATTTTAATAGCTTTACTACCAGTTATATTTTAGAAAAAAAAACAAAAACGTTTGAATTTCCAGTCTAACTATTTTTCTTAGTGGGAAGAATTTATGGCTCCAAAATTAGATCCTCAAATCCGAAATGCAATTTTATAGCTTTTGAAGGTTGGCTTTTCAAATTTTATCATAAATAAAGCATATTAAAATCAAAAAAGATATTTTTTCTAATGGATTGCTATCAAAACTTTGAAAAGAAATAAAATTTTTATGGCAATCAAAAACTCCAGGAAAAAATGTAGATGAAAGGTCCTTGGTGAAAAAGAAAAAAAAATGAGGCTGAAAAGACTTTTCATTGTAGAAAATCCTCTGCCTCATAGCAAAGAAATTGCAGATATTTTTACAAATACGACAATTTGTCGTCAGGTAAAAAAAAAAAAAAATTGGCAATAAAAAAGCGAATAAATCCGTTTGACATCTAATGTCTGAAACGACCGTAGAAAAACGAAGAAAACGTTCTTGGCCTCTGTATATAATGTTACGAAAATGTACAAACAAAACATGGGCAACTTTGGCTGAAACACTGCTTCATCTGTCATTCACCAACTGGTGAATCAAATATACAATACATCTCACACGAAAAGCGATATAAAGATGCAGCTGTATCAGAAAAGGTAAGTTGTGGCCATCAGGTGCTGTGGCATGGATTGGAATGCCCTCTCAAGGCTTAACAAAACGTTTTTTTTGTAGAACCAAAGGATAGAATTGATGCTTAATACTCTCAGAATAAAATTTTGAAGCGCAGGATCAAAGAAGTTAAACACCTTTACCTTCAAAAAGCTTTGTTTTTCACCAAGATTCTGCACCAAGTCATACTGCAAAATGGCTGAAAACATAAATAAATAAATTTTCTTTATCTTGAGATAGCAACCACCATCCCTCGGCTGCGTTCATTCCAATTATTTTGTATAGGGATGCCTAAAAACAATTAAATAGACATAAAGTAAGAACACTTCAGTGGCTTCAAAAAGCAATCAATGAGGAAGTTGGATGGTCGAATAAAAAAATGATCGAAAAACTCTTTTGGCTAGCCCTAAACTTAAATGTGAACCACATACTGATCGCTACGCCACCTACCACTCCCACCTGCACACTGTTCAGCCAGATTACAGTGGTGGTTGGCTTGATCAAGTTTGAATCATATTGGCTGGGGACGTATAGTGTTTAGATACGAATCCCGCTTCCATCTGTGTCCCGATAATCATCGAAGACGAGTTTGGAAGAGTTATACGATCCTGCTTTCACAGACCCTCAACTAGTAGTTATGATCTAGGGTGCCATTTCTTTTGACAGCCGGACCTTTTTGGTTTTCATTAGTGGCACACTTACTTCACAGTGGTACGTCGACTACATTCTGAGATCTGTTTTGCTACCGTTCCTTTTGCAGTAACCTGGCCTTATTTTTCAGCAAGATAATGCCAGACCACATTAGGCACGTGTTGATATGAACTGTCTTAAAACTTATCAAACATTTTCTCGGCCAGCCAGATCACCTAATCTCTCTCCAATAGAGCATATCTGGGATATGATGAAAAGGCGAATACATCTACTAGGGTATGTTGATGACTTGTGCCGACAATTGCAGCAAATTTGGTAAAAAAATACCACAGAAGACCATCAGAGACCTTTATCAGTGTATGCCACGTCATGTAGATCTTGCATTCAGGCTAGAGGTGGGTCAACACCTTATTGAGCTCGTTACTTTGTAACTATGTAGCTCTGAAATAAACCATTCAATTTTCCTGAAATTTTAATCATTTTCTATTCCGTACACTATCTTTCTACACACCAATTTTTGTCCCTATCGAACATCTCGTTCTTGGTGCGTTATTTTCTTTGTTATAGTGTGTATTACAATGAGAAGGAATTTACTACAGTTCAATACTCTTTTTTAAAGCTAGCAACGCACCCCCCCCCCTCGATCCTAACTTTTTTGAAATAGAAAGCTAATCTAAGTTTAACATGATACGTAAATGCACTTACCTTATTTTTATGTAGAATTTCAATAACAACAAAAACTTAATACAACGCATACTTAACCTAAAATAAAAGATACAGTTGTGGCAACACTCTTTTTGGACTACTTTTTGTGTTTGACTTAAATTTTTAGTTAAGAAAGTGTCATACAAAAATTAACTATTGTAATCCGGTATAGTCACCCATCCAGTATAGTGGTTAGTGACGCTGACTGTCCGAATATCGGAGAAGGCATTGGTGTTTGTAAATTTAAAGTGCCTTAGCGGCAGGGGGGTACTCTAAATAGCAGTTTAGCCTCAAGTCCTCTCGTGAGGTTGGTGGAAGGAAAGAGGGGGTAGGCCCCTTACCACCCCCAGGGTGTCCTCAAAATTGGGATGTAAATGGGCCAAATCGTTCTGTCACCTGCATGGTACCCAAACCTACGGCTAACGACAGGCTTCACTTAGCGCTTTGCAATAGTGAATTTCGTGGGCCTTGATCTGGCCTTTGCCGATCAGGTGGCATTAGTAACAATAACAACAACTATTGCTTTTGATTCCAATGCAGTTTTTTTTAATGCGGCAACTATCATTTATAGTATAGCTGCCTGAACCCAAGAATGAGCTGTATGTACAGAATATGGAACAACATAAAATACACAGCAAAATAACACAAATTACAAATACATTTTACATGCATTTTGAAAATTTCAAGGTTGTTTCTCTTTTGAACATCAATACTTTGTAGGATAGCTTCTTGATTTTATTACGGCTCTACATCTTTTTAGCATGGTATGCAATAATTTCACAAAATCTTTCGTGAGGATATGTTTTTTTTTTGTAGGGCAAAAAATGTAATTATTCTTTCAGATTAATCGGATTAGAGTTTCATATTTTAAGTTTTAATTGAAGTTTTAGCCGAATCCTTCAAAATTACCTGAAGACAGCCTTTAGAGATTGCGGTGTATTCTACAAAATTGATACACTTAACGAAACATTAATTACACAACAACTCCCATGTGGATCTCTCATAAACTTTGTGCAATAAATGTATCAAATGTATGTATTTTTCCAGCTATTGTATTAATCATTCTTTTTAATTTAAGGATAATATTGAACCGTTGATATCTATAAAAAAAAGAAGCGTCATGGAGGAAAGTAATAACTGGATCTTTACAGAAAAGCAGCTCTCGCATTCTCCAAGTAGACAACATTTAGGCATCACAATGGAAATGTCTTACCGGAAGCAAGACGGAACGTTTATCCACGATATTGGAAAAGTTCTAAGACTGTATCCTTTTTAGTTGAAGAAATATTTTTAACATTTAAATATTTATTGAGCATTTTTAAAGGTTCACAATAAATTTTTCTGCCTCAAAAAAGTCATAGTTAGTTAGTGTATCATTTAACGTAAAAGTTTTTACGGTATCAAATAATTAAAATCGAAAATTTTTCTTTTTATGTCTTATCTTAAAAATTTAAAGTCTTATTTTAAATTTATTGTGTTCTTTTTTATTGAAGTAATACTCACTCTGCAATCACAGTTTCCCATTAGATTTGTCGTGACACATAACCTCCCCTAAGATTATCATCTCCCCGTGTAATGTTATTCGTTTCTGGACGTGTAGTCGGGTTAATGAATTCAAAAGACATCTTTACAAATCACTATATTTATTGATACCTCTTAATCAAGGAAGGTTATATATATTCAAATATATATATATTCACTATTGAAATTTAAGAACAATAAAACAGAGTGGAGAATGATAAGGGGTCACTAATTGCGGAACTACGAAATCTGAACTGAATCCACGAAAGATCAGCACGTACAATTACAGCTAACACACGTACACGTATTTACAATTTCTAAGTCACTAACCTGATTCTTAAATTTCGGCAGGTCCGTCTTGTTGAATACTTGGATTCCGGATGGACCGGATTAACCCTTGGATATTCCCTCTTGGATTTACGAATTCAATCTTCAGCTTTGTGCTTGTAGCTTTACTACACACTAAATTTGTCAACGACTGCGAGTTGATTTTCCGATGCTTCGATTCACTTTACTTTAAAAATCTACTTCTTCACTTTACAACTCTTTCTCATTTCATTTAATTCTCCTTCGTTAACTCGTGAAACCCGAACTTATATAAAATATCTCATTTGCATAAATCCCGCTTTGGCTCCCGGTGGAAATTGGTTGAAATAAATAAAATTTGAAAGACATATTTAGAGGATTAGTGAAGAACCGTCACGGATTAAGTTAGTGATTTATTGTAGTGTAAGCATTTTCTTAACTTAAGACGATAGGGTACCCTAAGAAATCATCGAGCTATCGAAAGGTTTTTATTGACTTATTTGATACCTCGAACCCTTATAAACATATACCTACCTACAAAATTTCAAAGCTTTACTTGCCTTTTTTATCAAGTTACGGAGCAACATTTGATGCTGGACAGCAACTACCACGCCCACATTCGGATTATCTGCTAGAAAAGAGCTAGATAAAAAAAGGAATAAATTATTTTTCTACCGCGCGTAAATGAGACTGACATAAAAATGCAGTAACAAATCCTTTCAAGAAAGAATTGTTTAATTCATGCCAAAATTCTAGTTTGTGAATTGTTTATTGGAAGAGCAAATGGATTTTGTCAAGATTTAAAAGCTGTACGTGCTTTTTATGATATTAATATGAATGAAATTAAAACTTCAAAACGGATTCTCCCAAAGCACAACTACTAAATCTCATTTTGATAGCTCAGATAATTAAAAATCTAATTCACAAGAATAGAAAAACTTTCCCATGTTTATATATTATTATTTTTGGTGATATATATATATATCCCATGTGTGTTTAATTCAACACTTTTATTCTTAAAATACTTTAAGATATTTATTTAAGCAAATGCACGTATGAAGTTCTTGGATTTTGATATATTTTACCTATAAATTGTTATTTGATTTTGCTTTCATTCGTGTACAATATTTAACATGCGAAAGGCTTTTAAAATCATGGAAATAAAAAAAATAAAGGCATAAACATCTTTTGTTGTACATGTTGTGAATTAGTTCTGAGCATGGAATTAGCTCTGAAAAGAATGTGTATTTATTTTTTTTAAATAATTATTAAGTTAAAATTTTATGAAATATATTCGTTTTATTCTATATATACTGTTTGATTGTTCTACATTTGTGCAATTTTTTATGCTAAGCAGTTTTAAATAAGCTAATTAACATTTCATAAAAGTTTCAGACTATTCGATGAATATTATATCATGCTATTCATGAAACGAAAACTTCAAACTCATTTTTCTTCGTGTTGAATTTTTGTACATATACTATTATTCAAATCCCTAAGGCTTTTTTGATAATTGAAGTATGGGCTTGAAATTTTTTTATACATGTTCTGAAATGTATGTTTTGTAAAACTGTGCATGGCATTAGCTTTAACATGTTTAGTACTTTTTCTAAAATATTTCAAAATCAAAATTAATGTTTTTTACAGAATTTTTGGAAGTTTAACTATAAAAAAATTAATAAAAAAATTAAAGAGCAGCAGCAGAAAAAAACCCATGCACAGTACTTGGAAAAAAAATTTTGAAAGAAAAAAAGACATATTTAAAAAAGCCTTAGGAATTTAAAAAATGTTTAAAAACGTTCAAAAAATTTAAATTTTACAAACATTTTGCAACAAATTCAAAATCATTTGTATGGAATTATTATTAAATATTAACCTTTATAAAATACAATTAAAACCAAATATGAAATATTAAAAATAAAAAAATTGTGAAGATGGTATCATATCACCTTAATTATCAAACTGTGGATAAAATAATAAAATTTATGTAGTTTTTGAAGTAAGAAATGTCAGCCCACATTGTTCTTTTATTAGAGGATTAATAATAATAAGTGAACAAATATGAAATAAACAAGTTTTGTCATCATAAGGGGAAAAAGCTTCAATAAAGTTAGCAGTTCTTAAAAAATAACTGCGGAAAGACATCTATAAGAGAATTGTCTACAAGGACATAGTACAAATCGTTAAAAAATAATCCTTATATCGTTTTATTAAAAATCATCTTGGTAAAAACTTTTCAAAATATAATTTTATGACTCCAAAAATGTGTTTATGAATTGTATTTTTTTTATCTTTGAACAGTGAATTATTTTTTAATGAGTTTATATTTATCGTTGTATGGTAAAAATCAATATTTGAAAATTTTTCATTCAAATGACTTACATTTCTGTAATGATGGAATTAATCATAAAATTAAAATATTAATCCAAATAAGTTGAATTCAGTCTTAACTGGGCATGAAAACATTAAAGCTTATTTGAAATGTTTCAATTGGTCGCCTACTGACAACTGTTTTTTCTCAAGTGGCGCAGACCAGGATGCCAAGCATTTGATACTTGTTTGTACTAAATTCACTTCCGAAAGACGTACAATCGAATGTTCTACAAATGAACAATATAGCGTGGGCTCCTTTTTTCTCGTCCTTTGTTTGGAGAAAATAATTATTTACATCGTTTTGTACATACATTAATAGCATTGTTTCGCATATAAATTAGATCGCAATTGTGGTGTACTTGCTTATAATTTCTGTATGTATGTATACAATAATTTGAGTATCACAATTTGGTGATCAATCATTTAGGATTCTTTATATCATTATTTATGATGGTTTGTTTTACATTAAAGAGATATTGACGAGGAAAACCTGTATGGCAGCAAACTTATTTATTGCACATCTTCAGACTAACAGTCATTCACAAATTAAGCATAAAGCAGGGAATTAACGACACCACGCAGAAGAAATAAAACAAATACACAATAAGTTTCAGCCGGTTACATGTTTAAGGCATATAAATAACAGAAAGGGTGATTTCCAGAAACTTCGGCTAATATAGGCAGCTCAAATCGAATGATCAGAGTGGGTGGATAAATGTAGTTCAAGATACTCTCGTTAGATGGGTAGCTAGGTAATAAATTAAATGCGGGTCTTGAAGGAATGGAAAATTGGTTTAAAATTTAAAAAAAACTTTTTTATTTGCCTTTAAGTACCTATAAAAGGTTGATACACTTTAAATATCATATTAAGATTTATTCGCTTAAGTGTGCGTGGAAATGGGGTTCATCAAAAACGCCCTATAGTTCAAAATTTTTCGAGTCACCCAACCCATAGAAGACTACTGATCTAAAGGATATTTAAAAGTTTGAATTATGCACGCTTTAATATGTTTTGTTTTGAGTTATTGGGAAATAGAGTAACTACATGCTACGAATTTTACAAAATTCATGTAATGTATTTGTGGAGAAAATATGGAGCAGTTTTTGAAGTTAAAAGAAAAATGATTATAAAGCTGAATTACGGGAGAAACTATCTTTTCAAAACAAAGTATATTCCCTCTTTTCTTTAACATGTATCAAGCTTTTCCAGAAGGATTGAAAATTTATTTTAAGCGTACTTTATGCGAACAAACTATGTTTTATGATTTTTTATAATGCTTGAAACGATAAATTACTTTTTTGCATAATTAACTTTTTCATTAATATGTAATACCTTAACTCAAATTTAGACCCGTTCTTCCGGTAATTACCGCAATTGTGTACATGCACCGTTTCTACACGGTGCGTTCCTTTGATGAAGTACTCAGACATGTAAGTATTCGAATTTGCTTTTTTTTTTTAAATTCGGTTCTGTAAAAATGTATTAACAATAAAAATAAACATGAAACGCATTTTATTTTTTATAAATGCATCAGTGTGGTCTACTTTTGACAACGACTGACAAAATTACCTTTCGACAAAACTGTTAGAAAAAGAATAGTCTGTTATGAGAAAAGAATAGAGCCTAATATAGTTTTGTGCTGATCCGTAAGACTTCAAAATATATATATATTTCAAACAAAATCTTAATTTAAAATCGCTGTATGACTTAATTTTTTAAAAATTTTAATAAAACGAGTGTAATGCCACAATAGTTCTTCCCTAAATACAAGATTGCTTCGGAATGTACATGAAATTTTCTATAAAATTTTTTAAATAAGAAATATATATTCCCCCAAAATATATTAATACTCAGACTTTGGTATGTGCAGCTCTATTAATATGCTATAAATCTATAACTTAACAGTTTAAAAAACGCAGAATTAAAAACAATTGATATCTTCCAACGAAAAACTTTTTATCAATATATTAAAAATTAACAGGATTTATATATGTCTATATCAGGACAGGGACGGTTTCTAAACTGGTGTGTTTGTGGATGATCTTGATTAAATTAAAAGGCAAATGTAGATGGTATTTTTAGTTTCTTATATTTTATTAAATTCGTTATGTACACTCTAAGCTAAGACTATATAATATGCACAATATGCATCGGCACAGCGTGAATCTGAAGTTAGTGCATTTGATTAGAGAAAAGGGAACAGTGAAGCATGGAGGTGGAGGTGTAAATCAGCTTCAGGGTTAGGTAATTTGAACTTTTTTGATCGTATTGTGAATCACGAGTTCTATTTAAATATTTTAGAACAATTTGAAATTATCTTTCCTACATTTGAAAAATGTATTGCATCATCTTTTAACGAGAAAATAACACCAAGTGCACTGCTCCCAACGCACGCTGCTGGTGTTTCGCTAACCTGATTCAAATTTAAATATTCTCCTAATTCACGTATTTAAACCTAGTAGAATGTTTCGCGAGAATTTGATTTAAAAAAGACATATAAAAACGTGAAGTGAAAGCGATAATCACGGAAGAATGATGGAACATCGAAGCAGAAGTTACAAAAAACCCACGGAATTTATACCGATGCGTTTAAATGTTATCGCGGATAGTAAAATATATCAAACTAAGTATTAAACTGAGAAAAAACGCAATATTTAAAGCTATTTAGAAAATTATTTGTGGCATAATTTTTTCAGCAATTTTTTTATTAATTTTTTAAAATAATAGTTATACTGTTTTAGAAATTGTTTATGTTATTCCATTAGGAACAAGACGCAGATAATCATAAAAGAATTACAGTTTTGATGTATTAATTTTTATTAGTCGAGGACATTAAATTTTTAGAAAATTGCAAGTGTACGAACACTTTTGTGGGTCACTGTATATATAATAATGTAGTCATTAAGAAGGAAGCGGGAATAACTCTTTAATAGATGTCAACTTCGTTGAGATCGCTTACTCTCAATTTGTAGAAAAGTACCTGCAATATTCTTCATTTCTTTCTTAATGACTGCATTAGTAAACTCTGTTATTTTTTTTAATTCATTGTTCCCAGTTCTTCAATGGAATATTACTGCCTTTACTCCTGGGTATTGTATATTGTAAGATTTAATATTATCGCTATATAGCTACACGTACCACATTTGAAGAACACTAGTTTAAACAAAAAAAAAAAAAAAAAAAGAAACACTTGCCTAGACTTTAAGCCACACATTTCAGTTTAAAATCGATATCTGTATAATAAATGTTATTTGAACAGTCAGTCTGATAATTGTCCTTGAAATTACACTTTGATTTGCTTAGTCTTGATAATCATTTCTAGAAAGCACATTAAATTGATTTGTTTTCAATTTATAATTTCTCTTTCTCTGTCTCTAGGAGTTATGTTTAGCTGCTTTATTTTTAGCAGCTAAGGTCCATGACCACCATCTCCAGCTGGAGCAAGTCATCAAAGCTGGAAATTTCTCGTCCGGTTTTCCACATCTGGATGTGAAATCTGAGGTAGGATGTCCGTGTGTACATTTCATAATGTGATTTTGATTATTAAAAGTAGAGTTTTAACTTTATACTACATTTGACTCGCATTGTTCTATGACATATCCATTTCTATAATATGATAATTTTGATGATTCTAATCATTATGTATAAAGGAAGGGAAGCTATTTTGTTACAAGAACTCCATAAAAATTTCTTTCTTATGAATGGTTAAAATAACTAACAACCAAGTATGATAGTTTCTACTCATTTAGATGCACTGTTCCCTTCCTTTTTGCTCCCTTTTAAAGAACTGTTCTTTGATTTGTTCTTTGGATCCCTTGTTATTTTGATATAAATAAAATTTAACACCGCGTAACTACTATATATATTTACTTCCAATTTATTTACACATTGAGAAAAATTTAAGTCAGATGACTTTCGAAAAAATGTATGTTTTACATTTTATTGGTGCTAAGCGGAACAGTTTTTTCGAAATTTATTATTTCGTATTATTATTGCTATCTCACTCTTCATGTGGATGTTTGTCGGGCTACAAACTAGCCCACTTCATCACTCAAGGACTGTGAAACAACTATACGATCCTACGAGTCAGAGCTAACAGCATGTCTATACTTTCAGGTATTAAGAGGGGAAGGCGTTTGAATCCTGCAGGGCATTATGTATGCCCTTCATAAGACAATTTATTCTTAATGTTATTTTAAAATACATAAACTATTGTCTTTTATGTTCAAATAAAGCTGCCCAGTGGGCTGGTGAAGGTCCTCCGGGGTCACTGGTGTACATAGCTCAACCCCTTTTTGGGTGAGGTCGGTCTTCCTTGGGCATTAAAATCCTATAGATTCCTTATTTGTACAACAGCTGTTGGATTCCCACCAATTCTAGTAGCAATATCGCGAAACGATAAACTGTGGTCGTGATAGGATACGATCCTGGTGCTATGGAATTCCAACAAGTGTTGGTAGTCGTTACTCCCTCTTACATGAGGTACAATACGATCAACCAACATTCAACAAAAAATTACCTTTTGAGTAATTTTTTATTAATACGGAATTTGAGGTATCGTTTTTTTTTCCTGTGTGGTTCGTTTGCCCTCAAATGCAATCATTTGCATATCCCATGATTTTGCTTAATGCCAATTTGACGTCTGTTTGGTCCCTTCTTCATGGTGTTGCAATTTTAATGGCCAACAGTATATATATATATATATATTTAAGTATGGAACACAATTCCTAAATTCTCTTTTTCTTTTCCTTTTATCAGATCTTTCAAAAGTTACCACCAAATGATACAAGATGAATTAAACTATTTAAATATTTTGATGAATGCAAAAATTATTCTCCTAAACTCATAGAAGTATTATGTTTTTATCGTCTTTGGAGACTTCTTGCTTTTTGTTCTTCCAAACATATCAGCTCTTGTAAGAGTTCAATTTCTGTTTGAATCAAAATTTTATGCAACTGAAAATTGAAGTAAATAAGAATGATCTCTGTTATATTGAATTTTTTATGTTACTATAAATTATTTTACAAATAAATTTAGTCGAATCTTTTTTTACGAAATATACTTATATCCTTCCTTAGAGATAAGAGTAAATTTTTTATGTGTAGTATTTTGTGAGTATTTTAGCTTCTTACCTTGAATAATTCAATAATGTGTGTGTGAATTTTATTTCAGGTTTATCTGACAAAAATGAAAGGAGTTCTCTTTCACGAAGAGATTTTGATCTCAGTGTTAGGTAAATATTTTTTTAAATATTTTTCAGACAATTTTATCGTTATTTTGTAGAGCCTTATATCGAATATATTGAGAAGGAAGTAAAGGGCACAATGTGTGTTATCCTTAATGAAGTATGAACAAGAAAAGGTCTATTTCTAATACAAATATTCCGAGAATGCAAAGAAATTATCAAAAAGTCTTAAGGATTCTCAATAGTTTTCTTATCATTGAAAACTAAAGATATAAAGTGGGGAAAAAGTTGCGTTAAAATAAATTCGCAATACTTCCGGGAGGATGTTTAACATACGATTCTTACTGAGTGACCAAATAATTATGACTACTTCTTGAATGCAATATTGGGCCTCTCTTTGCCCTTTTAACTGCATTTCTTTTCGGGATGGGCTCCATGAGATATCGGTAGGTGATTTGAGGAATCCGAATATAACCGATGAACTTAACTTTCTAGTGCCTTTAAATTGGATGGTACTGGATCCAGCAATCTGATGTCCATTCGATCTCATCCCACAGATTCTCAATTGGTTTGATATCTGGTTTTTGTGCAGGTCAACTAAACAAGGTAAAGTCTCTGTCATGCTCTTCGAATCATCTACAGACACCATCTGGACTACAGGGAGCATTGTCCTGAGTTTAGCCATCCCCGGCAAGGTATCCATTAACATAATCGATTGTACTTGATCTCTTTCATCACATAAACTCCCTTGGGTAATCAGACGTTCTTCCACACAAGTCAAAGAATCCTCTAGCAATTCCAAGAAAAAAATCCCTCAAACCATAATATTGCCTCCAATAGCTTGAAGAGTTTTAGCAGTGCAAGAAAGGTCTCTGGTTTCTATCTGTTTTCTCCATATTCGCACCTTGTCACTAGCATGGTTTAATTGAAAACGCAGATCACTTAACCCTTTTCCAATCATCTATTGCCCGGTCCTTGTACTTCTTCTCGAAACGTCTGCTCTTGTTCAAGGCCGACAATAGAGTTTTTAGAACAGGTTCTCAGCTACTACTGCCAATGCAGTGTAGTGTGCCGCGAACAGTTGGTCCAGGTCTTTTACTGGTTATTGTTCTTAATCAAAAGATACTTGCCTTTCTTGATTAAGATTTCCCCGCATTCTGATGTGCGGTTGCTCTTCATTTTGACTGGACAAACGAGTATTTAGTAACCTGTGACGACCATAGATTTGACATGGATACCCGGTTTTCAGCTTGATACTTTATTTTCTGTAAACATTATTAACTTCAGCTCTCGAACACTGGATAAGTGCAGCCGTTTTGCTGATACCCATTTTGGAGCTTCGAGCACCTCCAATTATTCCGCTTTCAAACTCAGGGCAATTGAGGCTTCATTATTCATGCATTACATTTTATTATCCATCTCCCGTCCTCTGACGTCAGCAACTTGAAGTTATGGCCGATCTGCGTTTATGGTTCAACTGGTCACAATAATTTGTTCACTCAGTGTGTAGTCAGCCTAATGCTGTTTTATGCCCATAACATAAATAATATCAGTAATCAATAAACAAAGAGTATAAATTCAGCATTTTTCATAGTTACCACATAGTTTTATAGTTACCAATGCAAAAGTAGGATTTTATTATTCCATCCTTTCCAAATATAGCAGAATTTAGGATATATATTTATAATAATTCCTACTGCGATTCTATAAAAGAAGTGGAGTGTTTCTGTATTCAGATATTTTCCTATTTTTTCAGATTGTATATTTTTAGTACTATTGAATATTTTTGTGAGAGTTGATGTATTATTAGGTCTGAATAAAATTTAATTGGTTAAAAATAGTTTTAAATTGTTGTCAATCCCTTTCCAGGTTTTTGCTTGGATGTCATGCATCCACATCCATTTGTGGTGTTAGTGTGCAAGGCTATAAAGGGTAAGGGTCAATTATTCTTTGCATAAAATAGTACTTCATGTCCTATGTATTGATTACTTTAAAACTAGGTACATTATTTTTGCAATGATACGAGGGCTGTTCTTTAAGTAATAGGTTTGCTTCCTTTTTAAGAAATAACAACAATATTTTGTTTCAAAAAACCTTTATTTTAGGATTGTACACACTTCTGCCTATTTTTCTACATAGTCACAGAGTTTATTAATGCACTTGTCCTATATATTTTGAAAATCCTCTTCAAAGAAGTCTGTCGCCTGGTCGGACAGCCAAGAGTGCACTGTCGCTTTCCTTTCTTTACGATGTGGCATGTTGTCAAAAGGTTTTTGCTCCTCCACGATAACGCAAGGCCTCACACTTATCGAACGACTCGGGTCGTAATCGAATCTTTCGGCTGGGAGGTTTTGGACCATGCACCCTACAGCAACGATACTGCTCCTCTACCGAATTGTACCTTTTCCGGTCCCTCAAACACTCTTGGTGGGAAGTGCATTAGTGACAACGAAGTGAAAGTGGCCGTGAACTCTTGGCTGTCCGACCAGGCGGCAGATTTCTTTGAAGAGGACTTTCAAAACCTAATTCTAAGATAGGACAAGTGCATTAATAAACTCGGAGACTATTTAGAAAAATAGGCACAAGTGTGTACAATCCTAAAATATTGGTTTTTGAAAATCCTTTTTTAAAAAAACGGACCTTTTTACTTAAACAGCCCTATTAGAACGAATACTTTATTTACTTTGCCTTTTCTCGAACGTGGTAGTATAGTCAAAGGAATGTTCGCCACATGCATGAGGGATGGAAACTTTTAAAATTTTACACCTAATTTTAGTTTAATGGTTTCCTTAAACTCTGAAATCTACAAAAATGTAATTGTTTCATTACTCTCGCTCACCGGTGAATTTCTTTATCTATCCATTTTGCAATAGGTCGATAAAAACGGTTGGATAGAAATATTTGATTCTGGTTATCATTAATATTCAAATTAAAAACGCAATAAATTGGAAGTTTTTCTTATTTGCTTTAAAGATAAACTGCCTGAAAAGAAATATTGTTAATTTGATTCTCTATGAAAATATTCACCTGCATTTTGTATAGTGTCTGTTACATTAAACAACATTGTCTTTATTACTAAAATATTTCCAATGTCTGTTCTGCTGTTCGACACTGAAATATGTATTCCAAATTTGTTTTTTAAATTGTTAAAGATAACCACTATACAGCTGCATTTTATTCATAAGTTTCTTGAAAATTTTCAGCCTCCGAGGAACTGTCGGAAGATGCTTATATCCTTGCAACACAAAGGTAACCAAGTTTTCTTTTAATTAAAACATTTTTTGTTGTGAAAAGTGTTGCTTGTTTAGAAATATTGTATTGTTAGTTGTTTCATAAAAATACTTTTTTTCTATCTGTGTTTTAGCATAATCAACACCACAATGTCTTTAAAAATTTCACCCAGAACTGTAGCATGTATTTGCATACATGCTGCCTGCAAGATTTTCAGCTATAAGGTAATAAAAAAATTAATTTATTGGCAAATATATCAATATTAAAATTTTAATATATTATATGTATGTATATTACCTTGGTGAAGAATAGGGATAATGCTTCAATGCAGGCACCTGAAAAATGAAACACAAGAACACATCTCTTCACAAATGAGGATTTGTATTACTCGAAGGAACCAACTAGGATGTTATTAGTTTTGTTAGTTTACTGATAAAAAATTACAGTCGCACGTTAAACTTTTTGAGTAATTTCGTCGCTTCCCCCCATGTTTGAGAACCAAAATAACCCATGTTTCGATTCTTCAATGCTTTCGATTTTCTATTCGGTTCTTTTCTTTGCAAACCTCTGGCTAGAACTTTTATTTGTATTGATGTTACTCGCATTGTCTTAAGCACTTGTGAGGTGAACAGACCGTTATTTAATAAATATGAACTCTGGTATGTACCACTCCTAAAAAAATCACTTTAAATATTGGACTACCCCACCATTGGATATTTACTTAGACATTGCAGATAGAGCGGCAGAAGAATGATTAAAAATTTAAGCCATAACGAATCCAAATATTCTTTAAAATGTCAATATGGCTTAAAATTTATATCGTCAAAACTGTGACTGATATAATCTTTCCTCCACGAACTTGAAACTTTATAATATTTACTTAAGTATAAGGTTATAATAATAGAGTACTGTTTTTATTTTATTATGAGGAAAATTTCTGCTAAAAGGGGGGAAGGTGGATTCATAAAGTATTGCTTAACCCCATTTCACTGTCCTGAATCCGTTACAACCTTAGAAACCATAATAGTTCTCCATTTTAGACCAATGATTCTTTCGGTATTTTCAATTTTAATAACTCAGCACCTCAGAATCTTGTAATTTCTGTTTTTACCCAATCTTAAAAGGATATTCTTTTGCACTATTTATTTTACTTATATTTTGGTGGATTTTTTGATATGTACTTTAAAATCTGCAGTTCCATTCATTCTTTGCTTTATAGAAATTACAATTTGTCTTTTATTATTTTATTATCTATTATACACTATCTGGCGAAAAATATCCGGACAACCCTTAAAAAAGTAGTTCTGGCGAGTGACACAATTTGATACGTAATTGAAATCTAAAAAAGTGTTGGTAGTGGTTTGTTAGATTGTATTTATGCGTTTGTGAGGCAATGAGTAAGTCAAAGGAGCTTAGTGAGTTTGATCGTGGCAGTATAGTGGGATGCCACCTTTGTGGGAAATCAGTTCGTAAGATTGCAGACATTCTACAGAAGCCTAAATCCACTGTGAGTGATGTAATTGTGAGGTGGAAACGTCGAGGCAGTGAAACGGCAGAAAAACGAACCGGTAGGCCGAAAATACTTGGTGAACGCCACCGCAGAACTCTGAAAAGGGTAGTGAAACAAAATCACAAGTCCTCGTTGGTGGAAATTTCTCAGTAGTTCCAAAGTTCATCAGAAATTCCACGGACAGTCCTGCTGCTAACACTAGAGTTAAAAAAACTTGGGATTCCATGGTCGTGCAGCCTCTCACAAGCCAAACATCACTGCACAGAATACGAAGCATCGATTGCAATGGTGTAGAGTTCACCGTCATTGCACTGTGGACATGTGCAAAACTGTTTTTTGGACTGATGAATCTCGCTTTAAAGTCTGGCTGTCGGATGGGCGCATCTGTGTTTGGCGGATGCCCGCCGAACGTTTCTTTAGTGACTGCATTGTGCCGACTGTTAAGTTTGGTGGTGGAAGCATAATGGTGTGGGGGTGTTTCTCGTGGTTTGGCCTCGGTCCGTTATTTCCTGTTATTGGAAAACATGAACTTTAGATGTATGTGGTTATTCTGGACAATGCTGCACTCCCAACTCTATGGCAATATTTCGCGGAAGGCCCATTTCTCTTCCAGCAGGATAACTGCTCCATTCACACATCGAGGCTTGCAAAGACGTGGTTTGACGAAATGGGTGTTCAAAAACTGGACTGGCCTTCTCAGAGCCCAATCTAAATCCCATAGAACACCTAAAGGAGGAATTAGAGCGCAGATTACGTAGCCAGCCAAATCGACCATCCTTACTGCAAGCACTCACTTAAGCTGTGATGGACGCCTGAAAGGCAATTCCTATGGTCACCTATCAAAAATTGTTGGAAAGTCTTCCCAAACGTGTGCAGGCTGTCATCCATGCAAAGGGGGACCAACATCATATTAATATGTGCCTCAGGACACTCTAAGTCCATACCCCTTGGTGTCCGGATACCTTTGGCCAGATAGTGTATATATATATATATGTATATATGACTTCAATTAGGATTCAATTATAGAAAAAAATGACAAGCATAATTTTAAAAGTGAATTATTTACATACATTGAATGGGCTAAGTCATAACACTGGGGGTTTTCTGAGCTAGGAACAGTTCAGCCAAATTTAGGATTGCAAAAAATATTAAAAGTAACTACCTTTTTTGACAAGCGCACGATTAAGATCAAACATTATGTTAATACAGTAAAAATAGGAAATACACACATGCATATAGCAAATATCTATCATAGATCTTACTTACTTTTACAAAAAAAAGTTTATTGAAAAGTTTTCTCTCCTCTAAATCAACGAAAATTGAAGACCATTCCTGTCCAATTGTGAGAAAAGTAAACATATTTCCATTAGAAGTTTACTTAATGAGATTTATTAACTTCGCGGTTTAGTATAACAATTGATTCTTATGTATTATGCTTTATTTTTATGTGAGAACATTTCAGAATTTTGCACTTAGTATTTTTTAAAGAACACTATGCTCGCCTTCCTTAGCCTTATCGAAAAAATTAAGATGTAATATCATCAGTCTACTTTAAGCGTAATCATTTTGTGAAAAAATCAATGTAGTCTACAAAATTGACTCTGCACTTGGAAGATTTTGACGTAAACACGACATGTAAATACGTGCATCGAAGCCGTTTCACCAATCAAAGGCAAAAATACAGGTATAGGACAAAATAATAGGAACACCTATAAAAGAAATGAAACTTTTTTTATAGTAATTGATTGGGCTACCCTCTGGCCGAATGACAGGTTGCATTCGACGTGGGCTTAACAAAAAATGGTCTTGAACATAGGAATTCACACC